>JAEBDU010012729.1:0-36579 GCA_016802625.1 Heliconius numata | reverse complement strand
AAAAAAAATAATTCCCAAAAATGAAAAAGTTATTTTTTCAAACAAAATAAATAATAAAATTATCGTTTTAAAATAAAACGCCATTTGTAAAGTATAACATAGGCACGCACACACTTACCTGTCAAATCGGAAACGTCGCACACGTATGTGTGCGTCACACGAAATACAGGTATGGCTAAAAATCGTGAAATGAAAAAAAAATCCTACGTCCAAACTGTTGAGGTACCTTAATTAATTTCTTAGGTGTGGGTTTGAAATATATTACCCTATATGCAGTTTCAATAAAAGAAGCGCTGCCTCTTCCACCCTGTATAAAAATTGCTTAAGAAGATAAAAATTTACCTTTTCAGTCAGAGGAAACGAAGCGCCAAGCATTACAGTGTCATCTAATGTCATCTTCTTTATAGAAGCTTTCCAGGTGGTTCCCATGCTTTTCAAGTGATCTTCCTCCAGTATCATTAATATTGTGTTATAAATTTCTTAAAAAAGTGTATAAAAGTGTGAATAATTTATATAGGACTATTCCTTATGTTTTAAAAACATTGGACTATGAATCGTTAAATTAAAAAACACCCATTTGAGTGAAAATGTTAGTTGTTTAAGATACAGAGTGGATATAAAACTTTATTTTGTAAATATTCTTGAACAGTATAATAAGCTTTACTTGTTAATATTGTTTTTATTCTAAATAATTATAATAGCTGGCCCAAACTGGATTCAAGTTGTTCAGGACAGACAGTCATGGTCTCTTTTGGAGGAGGCCTTCACCCAAAGAGGGGTTCTTGCAGATTAATAGTCTCCTAATATATAAATAACACATATATGCATGTAGATATTTATCTCATATTAATTAATATTAAATGTAACAATAGAATCATTAACATTATGTCATAAGAATTCAAAAAAGTAATAATTAGATTTCATAGAATAGAAATATAACAACTGCGTATAAATATATGTAAGAAACAATAAAAGCTTTTTTATTTTAATTTTATTTATTTATTTATTATTGTTTTTATAGTTACTTAACTTTGTGTTAGCAAACATAGAATTCATTGCGAAATGTTATCTCTACTAATATTATGAAGAGGAAACATTTGTATTTTTGTATGTATGTTTTTACCCAAAAACTACCAGACCAATTTCAAAAATTCTTTCACTATTAGAAAGCTGCAACTTCACAGATGCATCACTTCAAGGTGCATCGATATCTACACTAAAATTATAAAGACAACCGATTATATTTTTTGTTATTTTGTTCCAATTGATCAGACTCCGAAACTACTGGACCAATTTTGAAAATTCTTTTACACTTAGACGACTAACGTGTGAAAAAATACCAAAAATATCCTTATATCGCGTACGCTATTATTGGCAATAGAGTATATAGTAAAGTGATGTATTACAGTTTTATACAGGACATCAATTATCCTCTATAGAATATACTATTTTATATTATATCAAAATAAACGCTAGAATTCATAAAATATTTAAATATTCTTTAAAACACAGCATTTACTAATTAAATCTGACGTTAAAGATGGACATAAAAACTTGAAAATCCAGTAATAAATTTAACGTAAAACAATCATATTGGTTACACACTTTATTCTTATACGTCGTGGTGAAGTAGGACAGCGTTTATAAAAGCGTTGTTGTGGGTTCGATAACCCACTGCACCGCTTTGAGGGGTTCCGCCTCTCAGCACACAATATCTCGAAAGTTGAGCGAACTGAACGTCTTAATAGTATGTTCCCTCTACCTCATACCTATCATGATAGAGGTAATTTAGTATTAAGAAACTTTATTCCCCACGTTCTGGCAAAAAAAAGGAAGAATCACGATCAAAACATCCCATTCCTCATTCTCACGAGTTGGAATATAATTCATAAACGTCACATTTCACAGTCAGCATAACGTTCCATCCGGCACGTGCAACTCGCGAGAGCGCACTGCTAGGGGGTCCTCCCTAGGCGACGCGTACCAGTGCGTCCCCGCTGGTGTGTCCCTGCTGCCGTGTCCGGAACGGTGGGAGGTGGAAGACGGAGCTACAAATTTGAGTTGAGTGGCGGAACTCAACACCACGGTTTGCTTCGTTGCCGGAGCTAAGTGGGAATCGAACCTACAGCCTATTGTGTATTTGAAAAAATATTCATGTTCACTTTTGTAAAGCTAAGACCAGGGAACCGAGCTAGTAGTCACCTAATGTTAAGTGACATTGTTTGTGTTAGAACAAATTTTCGTAACAAACATAAAATGTGGAACAACACAACTGTGGAATGACCTATTTGCGGCAGTGCTTCCTGGGTCCATACGACATGGGTACCTTTAAAACTCCACCTTAAAGACTGGCAACGCATCTATAGCTCCTCTGGTATTACATGGGGTCGTGGGAGGCAGAGTTAACTTACCATCAGGTAACTCATACGCTCGTTTGCCTTTCCATAAAAAAATCGCATTCAGAAACGATCATATATCATCATAAAAAAACTTAAACTTGAACTTGCAAGTTCTCAAGTGAAAAACGGCAGAGCCTGATAAGTATTGAAAGGATACGTCTATCAGGATAATCGATCACGATGGAGTGCACCAGCGACAGCGAAGGCACGAGCAAGTTTTGACATAAGATGGGCGGCGGCTGCCGCCCTATACCGTGAACAACTTCTATATTATTCAATTCAACGTAACCTTAAAAAAAATATTCTAAAAGTTAAATATATAATAATAAATTAAATTTGAGAATATTCATAATACAGCAAAAATTTACATATCAAGGTCATCATATAAGGTTTGATATGTAAATTTTTTTACATCCGCTGTAGGCCGTCGTGGCGCAGCGGCCCAAGGGTGTGACTGTAATGCGACAGTTGTGGGTTCGATCCCCGCTCAAGGAAGTGAAATATTTATTGACGTTTATATTTCCATTTCTTCGCCCTGGTGTAGAGGAAAAAGCGCGGCGTTGAGTTCTGCCACTCAACACGCAATGCTTCCAGAATTGTTTAACACTAGGTTCCCTCTGCCTACCCTGCTTTGTGCGGGATACAGCGTGAAGCTGAAATGTGAATTACACAAATGTTCTACGTAGTTAAAAGATAATAAATTAATCAAAAATAACTTGAAATAAAAGATAATAAATTTATACCATACATAAAAATAAGATAACTACATAAATAGATTTATGGTTATAGCTTTGGGTTAGTTCTCGTGGTTTTTGATTTGAATACAGTTGTGTAGCAACTTATTTTGAACCAGGCTTTTTTTATTTTTAAACCAAATCTTAGTTAGTTTGCTATTTGATTTAAAGTAAATTTAAATAATCATAATAATAATAAAAAATATTTTTTTTGGTCAAATGTTCAAAATTATATAATCTTAGTAGAAAAAAAATCATTTAAAAATACAAAGTAAAAATATATAATATTTAAAAAATGTATCAGTTTATTTTTTATATGTTTTTATTATTTATGTGCGATAAGAGTTATGGAGTGATATATGATTTGAATGGTGAGTTTTTTTTTATATTTTGTACTTTATTATTATATATAATAAATAATAGTAGCGGCCTATTCCGGTTTTCTCGATCTGGACCATAACATTTTTATTTTATAAAATTTAAATTCAACACATTTATTTTTACAAAGCTTTTTTATCGTTATCGTAATCGTTTAATTTTGAAGATTTTTCTTTTTACACATATTTTTTTAGATTTTGGATGAAACGCAGAATAAAATTAGTAACATTAATGTTGTGCAATCACGATTCATCAATATTCAAAATTGAAAACTAAAACTTCAATATTTATGCTACCATACCCATTTTATATATTTACTTTTTTATTTTTTATCCGTATAGATTATATTTTGTTTAAGTCTGCATTGACCAACTGTAACTATTATTTGATCAACTTCATCATGCTATATTTTAAAGTCCTGCCAAAATAATATATCTATAGGTATATATAAAATCGAAAGGTCACTCACTCATCACGAAATCTCAGAAACTACATGTGCTAGGAATCTGAAATTTTACATAGGAGTTACTTATAGGACGTAGGTGCTCGCTAAGGATTTAATTTGCAATATTCGACTCCTAGGGGGTTGTTTTTGGGGTTGAAAGTTTGTATGAAACTTCGTTACTACAAATGCTAGGAGTGTCAAATTTTGCATAGACGTCACTAGGACGTAGTCATGGAGACAAATTAATAATAACGTAATTCACGCTGGCGAAGCCGCGGGCGGGCCGCTAGTACTCGTATATAGCTCAACACTAACCGTTGAACCGGTTATTTCTCATTTTTAAGTAAAATACTCTAGCGGTGATATCACGCCAATCGAAAAACCGTTCAACGGGAAAAAGTAATTCATAGCAAAAATCAATCATAGGATCTTGTGAAGAATGCTCTGAGACCCAGAAACTGATGACGGCAAGATGACGTACTGTCCGATATTGCTGCATCCCTCAAATAAATATCTCCTATATCTGCCCTACATTTTTGTTAGTTTCGGAAATTAAAATACAATCTTTCTGAAATTATCTTTGCCATCAAATACACACAATACTGATTAAGCAAATCTAGGTAATAATGTAGCCTACTGTACAGTCTTATGTCTTAAAGAATTCTGCTAAGAAATAGCTAAATACGAGTATATTCGTCATCTCCTGATACGAACATAACGGATATTGTCATCGTCGATCGTATGCATTACCATCGTTGCCAGCGTAGCGTTAGGCGGGGCAGGCGTGGTTTCGCATTTTCTGGTTTATTCCATCCACGCGAGACACGGACAGACGGATAACAAAGTAGTAGGTTTTACATTTTGATCTACGGAATCCTAATAACGGGATATAGATAAAGAAATAAATATATTTAACATGTTTAATTTATGTATGTTTGTAGTTTCATATCTCAAAAACCATTACGTCGATAACATTTACTATGACATGTAGTCACGGTAACGTCAAATGATCAAAACTTTGCTAAATAAATGTGGTTAGTAAAATGATTACTTAATTTTAAATAATTATTTTTTATCATATGTATTAGTATAATTTAAACATTTATAAGCGTATACATTAATCTTAAAATATTTATCGCTTTGTAATGTACTTTTATACATATTTTTTTGTTAAAAATCCCTAAACTTTTCTTATTTAGTAGTCTTTTTTTATTTTAACAATAAAAAAGACTATCCTTGGGTTCCGTACCTTGTATGAAATTGAAATCTATAGGATACTTCTCACAAGCTTACAATTATGAAGTTTGGCACGAAGTGAGAAGGTACTATGCAAATAAAGGAAAAAGTCCTAAAAATTATTGGTAATTCATAAAAATAATCGTTATAAATTTATTTGTAGTTCATTTCTTAGCTAATGCTATAACAAACTTACTACAATATTAAATCGTGCTATGGTTCTTTAATAATTTAAGCCTGTTTATTTTACTTGGCACCGATTGCAACTTTACAAAATATTTTTTTAATTATTTTTGTCTAACAAAATCAAAGTACGGTCTACTTTATGTAACATTATTTTTTACTTTTTAGTTCGTTTTCTGAAGTCAGTTTTTTTTTGTTAATAAGTCGGTGTCGATGAAAAATGAGTGGAAATGTGCACAAATTTTAGTTTTTTTTTTTTTTTTCACGTAGTCAAAACCTATTAAACTCACGTAGGCCCATAACTAGTTTATTAGTTAATTTCATACAAAATGAGTATATATCGCAACCTTAAGTAAAAGCCCGCAGGCCAGTGTCAGTGTCAACTTTTATAACCTTTCGTTGTACTTCCCGTTGACCTGCAATCGTTAAATTGGTATGAAACTCTCGAAAGGCGATTACGACTAGTTTTTTTTAAACTTAACCGGTTTTTTTTTAATTGTGACACAGCTTAGAGATGTCTAAATACGAGTATAGGCACATTTATACGATATTTCGGGGTTCAATTCCTGGTCTGGGGTACTATTATATGTTAGGTACACACGACGTTCAGTTCTGGGTTGAACAACTTTCACAAATATTTCTATGATCACCTTGATAAAAACGATTAATACGTAAAGATAAATAAAACTGCTGTTTTTTATAACGTTATATAGATTTTATACTTTGTCTTCCCATAAATATTGTTTAGATTTAATGTAATTTATTTCAACAGAAATTGAATATGAAAAATTGCCGAGCCTATTTGAATTGGAAAACTATGAATCGTGCCTTGAACATCCTGAAGCCGTTTATTGTGTAGCAAGCGTGGAGCTATATGGAGATTCAAATAATAAAATTTACAATACCATGCGAGTAAGTACAAATGAAGTTGTTGTATGGGTATTTAATAAATATTTACTTTATTCAACAGAAATGTATAACCAATCTATCAAAAAAATTTTTTTAAAATTTTTAATATTTTTTCATATAGCTATACCAACTTTCTATTTATTGCAGGAGTATTCCGAGCACGGATTCAAGCATTTCAATTATTCTACTATCGAAAGAGGGATATGTGTTACAAAAACCTGCGAGAAATACATCCATAAGTCTAACTTAGATATAAAAGAAGACCTAGAACATATCCTTGAGGGATGCCTTAACGAAATGATGAATACTAAATATGGCTTGAGTGCACGCATATACAGGCTGAACTGTGACCAAGCGGGAGAAGAACAACTGGATATCGATCTTTTGGATTATACAGTGGCAATATTATTTGCTATTTTACTTGTTTTTATTGTATGTGGTAGTTACTATGACTTACGATATAACCGTGAAATCAATTCTGTAAAAAATAGTGCAGGTGGGGTTTTTCAATACTTATATATAAGCTTTTACAATGTATATACAGCAGCATAAGCAGAGGCAACCTAGTGTTAAGATACTCCGTTGGATTCTGGACGCTTTGCCTCGACACTAGAGCAAAGAAATGAAAATATTATAAATTTAAATAGGTCCATTTCCTCAACAGTGGATCGAACCACGTCTCATATTTGTGCCTAAATAATGTAATAAATCGATAAAGAGAACTACTAAAGTTGAAACTTAATGTAATCGCGGTTATTGAGAGTTTGATAACCACGAGGAACAATTATTATATTTAAACTATTTTCATTTTCTCCTGAACTTTGATTTGAATTTGTTCAGTGTCTTATCTCCCCTCCTTTTTTGCATATATCTAAACTAATAGTTATTTAAACTACAAAAAAAAACAATTATTAATACTGACGTTTTTACGATTCTATTGAAAACAAAAAACATATAGACAGACGGAAAAAACCGGCAGACGGACAAAAAATATATTATGAAATTCTATAATTTTCTTTTGATATATGGAATCAAAAAAAAACGTATGTAAATGCATAGTTGGTAATAAATTTTAATTAAATTTTAATGTAATGTAACCATCAACGAAGTATTAAGACCTTCATGGTGATTACGAAATCTAGATATTATCTAGATATTTTGTAAAACGGAAGAAAACATAAGGTCGTCGTAAAGCAGGGCCACAAGGTTGCGACTGTAAACGCGTTAGTTGTGGATTCGATTACCGTACGGAGTAACGAAATAGTTCATATTTCTTATAATTCATTTCTTTGCTCTAGTGATGAGGCAAAACGCGGCGTTGATTTTCATTTCGAATGAACACGCTATGTATACAGAGTTTGGCGGAAAATAGGAAACGGTAATGCTTAGGGAACGGAGTGCCTTGACACTGGGTTCCCAGGTTCCCTTTGCTTATCCTGCTGTAGCTTAGAAGAATCGTCCCACTCGTGGGAATGCATTTTTACACATCCTAGCTTTGGTAACAATACAAAACGTAAAAATTTTACCACCTATAACGTCAATTCTCGAAGGTAAGGCGCTGTGTGAACCGAATAAAAAAAAACAAAAAAAACACCATTTTTTACATTTAAATTATTTTAATAATAAAGAGAATTTTGTAACTACTTTAATTACATTTATTTCAATTTTCGATCAAGATAAAATGATATTCCATAAATTTTATGAATATTAAATAAGATAATATAGATTTTAATAACATTTTATGATGTATTTTCAGAAAATATTAATAATAATGTGCTACTGTGCTTTTCTGTGTTCCGCAACACTGAGATGTTGGGTCGTGAGCCGGATGTCGATGAAAGACTTCTTGAATTAAAAGGCCTTTATGGAGTTAGGTAAGTTAGATTGACTAGCTTAGGTAGTCTAGGTAGGCAGGTCAAGCGTGTGCCAAGCGTGGGCTCTACCTAAAAAGCTAAGTGAAGTTGAAAAATAATTAAGTTTAGGATTTAATTGGCTCTACTTTCACTTAGGATCTATGTGTGTTCGATTCCGCTAAGTGGGGAAAATGCAATGTCACGTTATGTGACCCACAACATCTTTATATTGTCGAAGTGAGATATATCTAAGAGCTCGAGATTCTCTGCGAGATGTTTTCAAAGATGCAGGTATTATTACAGTTGCTTCCCAATTTGTATATCATAACATTCTCTTTGTCCGACAAAATATACGTCATAGAAAAAATAGTGACAGTCATACGATAGAAACTTAGTCTTAGTTTGCCACTACAAACATTTAAAATATCTGTAAAAAAAATTCTAACAAGTAAAGCGTATTACACTGTTCAAGAATATCTAGAGGATAAGCATGTATGGAATTAATGTCTCTTGAATGTAATGCAGGATAGCTGCCAACTAATGTAATAGATTGTACCATTGATTTTGAAAAGAGCAACTGTTGAGTTTCTTGCCGGCTCTTCTCTGCAGAACTGCCTTCCGAACCGGTGGTAGCTTTTTGTTCATATGTTCATTCGACGATTCAAAAGTGCTTATAATAATTGCCTATTTGAATAAAGAATAATTTGAATTTGAAGAATTGACAAAACAATTTGTTCTGAGTTTCTCTATATTTTTCAGGACAATCTGCCAAATTTTAGTAATATTTGGACACTCAATATTTACTTTAACTGGATTTGTTAGCGATCCTCACAATTTTGAAAAGGTATGGCTTTTAATATATTATTTTTTAATATATATTAGAGAAATAAAGTAAGATTTATTAACGAATGGCGCGCGGGAAATGAACTATATTAAAGTCAGGTTTTCTCCGTCTACCCTGAGCTATTTGAGTTAGTAGATAAATAGATAGTAATATAGTGAAATATTTTACTGGTGTCGAGGCAAAGCGCGGCGTTGAGTTTTGCCATTAAACACGCTATGCCTGCAGTACCGCAGTACCGCATAACCGCAGCGTTGAGTCACACTTAACCACTAAGCCATACGGTGGTGCTCACAGCGCCTGGACGGTTTCCAGGAGGCGCGGATTCGAATCCCGCTACGTTGAAATTTTTATACGTTTTCTAAATAAGTATTTTTCTATGCTTAGTTTGAAATAATACTTTAAAAATGTTAACAACAAATTGTTTATCTTTTTTGCAGGCATACGATAGTAAATTTCGATTAATCTTTAGTTCCACGAGTTTAGTTCAGTTGTTCTTTTTCATGAGCGGGTTCTTTATGATATACTATTTGCAAATCTCTTCGGAAAAGAAACAAATGTCTTGGAAAGATATACCGTTAATACTTTTTCGCAGATGGTGGAAGTAAGTGTTTAATATTTTCTTTCTTTTTTGAATGTAAATGGGAAAGATATGGGTTTGAATCAGAAGTATATTTTCGTTTCATCGCTCTGGTGATAAGGCACTGCGTCCAGTTCCTCCACTGAACACGTAATGTCTGGAAAAATTGGCAAAAAATATTTGAAAAAAGAAATATTGATAATATTTTGAATTTTCCAGATTAACCGCCCCATTAGTCTTTGTAATAGCATTCATAGCTACTTGGCTCCGTCACATCGGGTCCGGGCCGCTGTGGAAGTACTTCGTCACAAACGGTGTCACCGCGCAGTGCAGGGACTACTACTGGGCCCATTTATTCTATTTCAACAATCTTATACAGAATGACAAATTTTGTGTACTTCAAACGTGGTATGGTTTATATTAGAAAAATATTTTTAATTTAATATACCCTTATAAGTAATTTTGAATTATTGAATGTACATAAGCTACTAACGGTTCGGAAGATTGTACATTTCACGTCACCTTGGTTTGGTGCAGCCTCTAACTTTAAATACAATGGTTGTGAGTTCGATTCTCATTTAAGTTATTTTCATTTTCTTTTTTAATAAGGTTTATTTCCCAAAGGCAAATTAGGTTATTAATTTGGGATGTATATGAAATTGGAATTGGATGCTATTTGAAAAGATGATGATTTAATGAGGGTTTTAGTATGTCTGATAAATTTCGTAAATGTATGTATTAATCAATCAATTATTCATTCTCGTTAACTAAAATTCATATTGAATATTGATCCATTTAGATTTAAATATATTTAAAATTAGGATACAGCTCAAGTCTCATCAAAATCGATTTAATAGTTTTTATTATACAGGGTGGACGAGGCAGCGCTCCTTTTACTGAAACTGCATATAGGGTAAAATATTTCGAACCCAGAATTAAAAAAAATAATCAAGGTACCTCAACAGTTTAGACGTAAGATTTTTTTTTCATTTCACGATTTTTATCCATACCTGTATTTCGTGTGACGCACACATACGCGTGCGACGTTGCCGCTTTGACAGGTAAGTGTGTGCGTGCTTATGTTATACTTTACAAATGGCGTTTTATTTTAAAACGATAATTTTATTATTTTTTTGTTTGAATTTTGATTTTTTTTTTCTGAATTATATTAGGCTTTTATAGAGTAGTTAAGACTGTGATTTCATTTAAAGTGGTGCTGACAATTCCATCCTGTATATAAATCGCTATCCACGCATTTCTACCTAGGTAAATATTTTAAATCAGTTATTTATTTTTTATTATTACTTTTATTATGCTTTACTATTCATATTTTCAGGCACCTTGCAGTAGACATACAGTTATTCATCATCGGTCTCATAGTCCACTTCATGATCCGTCACCGAGGCTGGAAGACTAAATGTGCTACCCTACTCTTGTTACTAGCCATTGGCGTTCTGAGTCCCATTTATCACATTTTACAACATGACATAGAGGGAGTCGCTGTGTACAGACCTGAGTATGTATTATTTAAAAATTATCAAAGCTAGCTAAATTAAATTAGTTACGTTATTAAGGCCGTTGTGGCACAATGGAAGAACGTTGATGGTGTGGGGTACGATCTCCAGAAAAAGCAAAACGAGTAATTTAACAGTCAACGCTAGCTAGTGATTATAAAAAAGAGCTACAAAAAAAGGTAATGCAAAAAAATCGTTTTAGTTAAGTATCGCAAACTGCAGGAGCTTTTACTGTTTATTATACTACGGTATAATAATATCAAAAACAATAATTAAAATTTTTATATATATAAATTAAAATAATAAAAAAGAAAAAGCATGAATCTGTTTTTTTTATTAAAATAACTTTTACAGGGCCCTGCGTACAATGAAAGATTTGAATTTCCATAAATACCACGTGCTAGTAGAAAACAACCTGCCGTGCTTCATCATGGGTATGGGTAGCGGTTACCTTGGCTATTATTTGAGACAGAGGAAAATAGATCTTCGTAATTTCAAGGTACTATTAATATTCGTATTTTAAGATATATTCATTTCTACTAATATTTTAAGCTTGTTAACCTATGTGTTATTAAACTAATATTATTTTTTATTATTTATTTCGATTACCACTCGGAGCAATGAATTATTATTTATTAATACTGGGACCGTTGTGCCGCAGCGACAAGGGTGTGACTGTACGCAACGGTTGTGGGTTCGATCCCCACTCGAAGAAACTCTCTTCTGTGGTGTTACGATGGGCCTCAGTCATCTGTTTAAGTAAAAAATACTAAATAATGTAAAATTTTCATGAATTATATTTAATTTCTCGATTTCTTTCTTCCAGCTCGGCAATATTATTTGCTGGTTAAACATTGTTTTACTGCTGGGTGTTTTTCAAACGTTGGGACTTTTGCTTGAATACCCCCACACCACTTTGGCTTCTTTAATATTTGCAGCGTCACATAAAGTTGTGATTGGACTTATAATGGGTGTATGGATTTTGGGGATTATATTGAAGTTTAATGGTAATTGGTTTTTTATTTTGAATTACCTGTAATATTGAAATTTATACCTACTTTTATTAGGTTCACACTGTATCCCGTAGCGGGGTCGACAGAGGTAACCTAGTATTAATACACTCTGTTCCCCATTTTTCAAGATTGCGTGTTAAGAGGCGGAACTTGTTTTCAGTCAATGTAGCCTACCCCAGTGTACTAACTTGAATCATGAAATAATAATTCTAATTTTACTACATATTTATATAGGATATGAGTTCGATTCCGGGGGCAATGCGCGGTGTTGAGTTCCGTCGCTTTACACGCAATGCCTTCAGAATTCGGCGGAAAGTGAGGAACGGAAGTGTCTCAAATATGAACGAAGTATCATAATACTGTATCCCAGGCACTTTCAGCCTATCCTGCTATGCCAGAGATGCAACGTGAAGCTAAAAAAACGATAGAGAAATATTGTTTTTCCGTGGAAAATATATACAGGGTGGAATTGTCAGCGCCACTTTAAATGAAACCACAGTTTTAACAACTCTATAAAAGCCTAATATAATTCGGAAAAAAAATAATTCTCAAAAATGAAAAATTTTTTTCAAACAAAATAAATAATAAAATTATCGTTTTAAAATAAAACGTCATTTGTAAAGTATAACATAAGCACGCACACACTTACCTGTCAAAGCGGCAACGTCGCATACGTATGTGTGCGTGACACGAAATACAGGTATATAGATAAAAATCGTGAAATGAAAAAAAAATCCTACGTCCAAACCGTTGAGGTACCTTGATTATTTTTTTTAATTCTGGGTTTGAAATATTTTACCCTATATACAGTTTCAGTAAAAGAAGCGCTGCCTCTTCCACCCTGTATAAAAAAAATATATTAATTTTAGGTTTATTATTTCAGGTTTATGCGCGTTGCTTGAATGGCGAGGCTTTGAAATAATGGCGAAACTGTCGTACGGAGTGTTCTTACTTAATATTGATGTTTATAACTTTATGATGGCTTCGAGGACTCGTCTGGTACCTGTTTCGTTTCTGAATTTGGTAATATATATACTTTTGTAATATGATTTTGCGTAGATTAGTCTTAGAGTCTTAGAATAAATAAATTTTGTTTTGGTAGACAAAGAGTTAAGCTTCGCCACTCAACAGGCAATGATTAGAAAATTGGACAAAGAAAATGGGGCAAACTCGGTCTGTCTTAAAACTAGGTTTTCTCTGCTTACTCTACTATGCAGGATAAATTATTTTATTTATAACATCTGACTATAGAGAATTGTGAGTTCGATATCCGTTCTCTCTGTCCGTGAATCTAAATAAATAAATACTACAAAAATTTAATTTTCCGTAGAAAACGAGATTGAGTAGAGAAATTACGGGTTTAAATATCATAAATATTACATAATATTACATGAAATATTTTTTTCTCTATAGGCTGAAAGTATTCCTGCATTGTCCACAAAATAAAAAAAAATTGATTAAAAAAATATTTCTTGACGAGGCAGTCGTGCCTGTCGTAACTCGATGAGTTCGATTCCCACTTGGCGGAAAAAAATATTTAATATTTTCGTTTCTTCACTCTGATAACGAGCGCGGCGTTGAGTTCCGTCACCCAACACGCCTCAAGAATGCCTCAAGCATACGGTGTAAAATGGGGAACGAAGTGGGTACTAACCTACTTTTAAGTAGGTTCCCAAATGTCATAAAGCTAAAAAATAATATTTTTACAGTTTTTCGTATTCGTTGGAGTGGTGCTTATCTGTTACGCATTGGCTTTCGTTCTACATCTGCTAGTAGAGGCCCCTGCAAGCCAATTATTCAAAATGTACATGAAAAGAAGTCCAATGAAGAAGAAAAACGTGTGAAAAACTTAAATTTACTGTTATTTATATACCTACAAAAATATATTAAATAAATTGTTTGTCTAATAAATGATATTGTTTTGTTTTTGGGCATCACTTTTGACTTTGCTGTAAAGGAATTATAGCGAAGTCTAATTCTATTCATAGTCAAGAAATATAAGTATTTAATTGGGAAATATGATGGTTATAAATACATTTAATATTCAGAGCCATTCAAATAACTTAATTCCTAACTCGGAGACATTCACGACATAAATTGTTTTCGAATTCAATAAAATTATTTTGATCTATTTTTAGTTTTTTTATTTCATTACTTTTACATTTGTAACAATAAAAATATATAATAGAATAGATTACAATTCCCTAAATAACCCTTGACTAAATGAACAATAAATGTAATAAAATTATTTTCAGTTTTATTTTATTGATAACTTATATGTAAAGATCTATTCTGTCCCAGTCACATATTAAATGTCAATTATTGGGAATTTTCCTTATTTATGGTTAATACAAATTTTATCTATGTACTAACCATAAATAATTGGAACATATTTTTACAAATACAAATTATAATTATAAATTAATTTTTAACAAAAAGAAAAACCGACTAGCAACAAATTAAAAATTAATTTTTAATAAAAAGAAAAACCGACTTCTAACAACGAACTAAAAAGTGAAAAATAATTTTACAAAGATTTTATAATTTTGAAGTCGGTGCCAAGTAAAACAAACAGGCTTAGTAATTAGACATTGTAGTAAGGGTGTTGTAGCGTTAGTTTGACAGTTTGATAATTTTTAATTTTTAAGTCTTTTTTGATTTCAAGTTCATCTTATATTATTATTTATTACTATAAAGTTGTAGTAAAATTGTAAACCTGAAAAAAAAAATACATCTATTCTTTTTTCTTAGTCAATAATGCTTTTGTGAGTCCAGCGACGGGCGCTTCGACTAGAAGCCAGAGCCAAGATCCACATAAAAATGAAAGGAAGACCGACACGCTAAGCAGAACTAGCTGAAAAGGAAACAAAGTATTTAAAATGTTTCGTGGAAAATCCACGAAACTCTTCTCTTCTCGATCTTCGAGGAACTCTAAAAAAATAATATTTTGTTGTTTATAATTCAATTGATTTCAAATTTTTACTGTGATATGAAAGTTGTGAGTTCGATTCCTACTCGGAAAATTGAATTATTTTCGTTTCTTCTCTCTTCTCGTCGAAACAAAACGTACACAATATTTTCAATTTTATGCGAAAAAGGGTAAAGAAGTTTTTATTTTACCTCGAAACGCTTCGCTCTTTTACACGAAAGTAGCAGAGGGAGCGATCCATAGAATATTTCTATTCTATTTTCCCATAAAAATCACAACTTACCACATTATAATCCGACATAATTAAAGTTGTAGTTTGACTTCCTATATAAGTCCTTTGGAATATAGTGTGCAGTAAGAACGCGCAATAGGACACTCTGCCCATCCATGAGAATCCTCGCCACTCCACTATACCTCGGTAAACAGCTGAAATGAAAGAAAATGTATGAGAAACTGGTGGTCGCCCAAAATTTCAAACTATATGCGATAGTTGTGGGTTTAATTCCCATTCAGGATATACTGTAAAATCTTTTACAGAATACTAATCTATATATAAAATAAAATTGTAACAGATAGTTGTCTAAATATGGAAGACATACGAGAAAATTGGGGGCATGTATCAATGTGACAGAATCCAAAACAATGGTCTTTAAAATATTTGTCTGCTCGTATGTGCGTTTTTGGCTAAACCATAAGTTTTTTTATCAGTATTTTAGCATAGGTTCGATTCCTTATTGAAAGAGCAAAAAAATATATTAATGAATAAAAAAAATGTAAAAAGCAGAATTGAATATCGCCAAAAACGCAGACGGAATCTCTTGACTCTAGATTCTCTCTGCCTACCTTGCTCTATGGATGTGAGCTTAAAAAACATATAAGAATATTAGTACTTACATTCTAATTTAAATATAGCACCAAGTATAATCAGAATAACACACAGTTGAAACAAGGGTTTGTATAGAGACGCGTAAACGACTTTCACAAAGACTGGTGGTGTGTAGTCGTCGATGTAGAAGATACCACCAGAGAGAATGATCGCCACGGCCAGTGGGAACATTGACCAGATGAGGATACGGTATTTCTAGAAATTAAAACAATGTTTTATATTATATTAAAGTGCTGCTTTTAGCGAGGAAATGAAAAAAAATCAATAGTTCATTTCCTCGAGTGGGAGTCGATTGCACAACCTGTCGCGTTTACAATCGCAAGAATGAAAAATATATATTTAATTGAAATTACATAAGAATCAGCGGACAGCGGCATTCTTATTGCACCATAAAATTAAATTTAAATAATTTCCGTTAATAAAAAACGAAAATTTGATACCTATACTTTTTAATACATACATTAGTAAAATAGTTTTGATATTAATATAAATAATATGCCTTATAACAGAATTCACTAATAAAATATATTAAAATTTAAAGCGTTACTTTAAAAAAAACATGAAATTTTAAATATTAGAACTTTAAGTAATTCACTGAGTGTCAGACACTTAAAAAGCGTATAGTTCGTATAAATTGATTTAAAATTGTGTTATTACAGTATTTTTTACACACTAACCTTATATTTAGACATATCCTTTTCCTCAGTTTGCCACTTGTAGCAAAGGAAGCCCGCGGCGAGCCCTAGCACGTAAGTGGAGAGATTCGTATGACCTCTGATGAAAACTAGACTGAATGTGTCGTCGTGGGCGTAAAGTGAACGATATGATCTAAAAAATATTTTATTTTAAATCCAGATTATGATTCTTCTATAAAATTAAATATTTTGGCATATTTAAGGTTCTGAACCTCAAACATAAAAACGGAACCCTTGTAGATTACTTTTCGTGTAACTATACCACGAAGTGACAACTTACAACATACAATTAAGGAAAAAGTTCGAAAATTGTAAATAGATATTTTGTAGAAAGAAATAAATTACATATTACATTATATATTAAAACATTATTTTAACCGAGCTTAAGTTCGTCAATTTTTATAAGCTCCTGTTGACCTAATTTCTGAAATTGGTCGGAACCTTTAGTGAATGAATTGAATTGAAGTGAATAGTTAGAAAAAAACACTATTCTTACTCGGGAGATTGTATGACAACCGCATCTAAGTTGTCGAAGTAAGTATGAGCGCCTGTAATGACTATAGACGCCAGAAGCAGCGTTATGAGAGTGACCTTCCTGTAGCGTGGATTCTGGATGAGCACAAACACGATTAGGGCAAATATGAAGAGTTGAGTATCTGCTGCCAAGTACCTGGTGAAAAGAAATTAACAAATAAATATTATTTGGCTTATAATAATTCTTCTTTTTGTCTTCACTCTAGTGTTGCGGCAAAGCGCGGCGTCGAGTTCCGCCACTCAACACTCAATGCATCCAAATTTTGGTGGAATGCGGGAAGCGGTGTGTCTGAATGAGAACGAAATTTCCCTTTGTAAATTCCCTGCTGTGTGCGGTTCCCTGTATTTACCCTGCTAAGCGGAAAAAGGCTTGAAGTTGCAGTTTTCTAAAACAAATGAAATGACTCACCATCCTTGAGGGAAGCAGACATCATTAGAGTAAATATAATTATTGAAATAGAATATGTTCGCCCACCAGTACTGCCTGCATACGTTAGATTCGTATGTCACTAACAAGTCCCACAGAGGGCCAGTTCCTAAATGCCTCACCCAAGTGCAAATAGAAGCTATTATGAGGAAGTAGGGAGGAGTTAGCCTGAAACAAATATAATAATAAATAATAAAATTCTTAAAAATAAAATAAATTAAACAAAGCCCTTGAGTTCTATCACTAAGCACAAAATGTATTGAAAAGTGAATGGAAAATGAACGACATTTATATTAGGTGATATACGACAAAAAGCGTCTCTGTCTTCTATCAGTATAAACAAGAAATTAATAAAAAACTGAATCAGCTTCACGCTGTATCCTGCCCATAGAAGGATAGGCAAAGGGAGCCTAGTCTAAAGACAATCCGTTCTTCACTATCCGCAAAACTTTTCGAGGCATTGTGTGTTAGTGGAGGAACTCAACGCTGAATTTTTTGCCTTGATGCCAGAGCGAAGAAATGAAAATATTTATATATAATAATTCATTCCCTCGAGTGAGGAACTTCTAGTGGGATTCTTTTCCTCGAACCCACAACCGTCAGTTTACAGTCACACCCTTCTGCCCCTACGCCTCTACGGACACAACAAATTAAATAATAATTCCATATTTACCTAATCCATCTAAATATAATGCCTGTCGGTATATGCGACCACGTCACCTCGCGTTTCTCGGCGAGGACCTGCAAGTTGAATGCGAGCAAGAAACTGGACATTACGAAGAATGTATAAGTGACCAAACTGCCGTTGTAGAGGATTTGCTTCAGGGGATCATCGTAAGCCTGAAAATTATACAAAGCTTAAAATGTATTTAGGATTTGAGTCGACTTGGAAAAAGACTTTTTTCAGCTTTACGCTGTATACAGCATGTATCTGGGCAGACGGAGCCTAGTGTTAAGACACTCCGCTCCCCACTTTCCACCGAATCTTAAAGATATTTATCCTTCCCTTACCTCATCGCCGCAGAATCTTTCCTTACAAGTGCGAGGAAATGAAAATATGAAATATTTCAAATCTCAGAGTTGTAATCGAACCCACATTCTATCGGGTTCACAATCATGAAAATATAAAATATTTCATTTCCTCGATTGAGAATCGAATCTGACCGATCCACAATCTGACCGATTGAGCTGATGTTGTTGTGAGCAACTTTATTCACAATTTTGCTTTAATATTAAAAATTAACCAAGTGGAAATCGAACCCACAATCATCGCGTTTATAGTCCTTGTGTGAGTGCCTTGACGTAAAAAATATATTATTAAAATAAGATATTACCCTTTCCATGTATAATGGATTTTCAATATATGTCATCGACATCGCCAGGGCGGTGTGGGAGAATATTACGCACACCATTGTCATTGATCTGAAATATGCATAGTATGTTTCCTCATATTAACATATTTTAATATTTTTTAACGTTAAGATCATTAAGATATTTTAAATAAAATCATCAATTGCATTTAAATATCGTGTAAACAAGTATCGGTCAGTCTATCATTATAGATATAATATAGATAAAAGTTAAGATATACCTGAGTCCATTAAATAATTTCAGTCTTTCATATCTAGGATCGGAACCTTTTCCACCAGGCGCTACAAGCTTGGCCCAATTTCTCTTTAATGAGAATGCTAATAAATATGGATTGCCTGTAAACAAATACAAACAAAAGTCGCGTTTACAGTCGCAAACTTGTACCTCTATATGTATCCTGGCATACTATAAAAACAATATAACTTATTACCTTTACCTTTTTTATTATCACTTTTGCAAATAATAATGTCGTAAAAGCTACCAATTATGTTGAGTATTATTATAATAGCGTACACGGCCGCCATCACGAAATCAGTCGCATCCAAAACAATTTTCTCATCATATCTCTTACAATAATGGAATTTTGCTAATTTCGCTTCTATTTTGTATTTTTCCCATATAGTTTCGTTAACGCATTCTTCAAGGCGTCTCTTTAGGTCCGGTGTTGTTTCCAATGTATGGTTTAAGTGCCTGATGCATTTAGTAACACAGGTACCTCTGTGTATGACAGTGTGATTGAAGTGCTTCATTTTGTAATCTGAATATTCCTGTAAATTATTATAGAAATAAGATATATGAATTTTAATTATTTACATTAATTTAGAAGGTATTTGTAGGTAAAATGAACCTAGGTTAAGACATTCTGTTTCCTCAATATTTATGCAAAGAATGCAAACGACCTTGATCTACTTATCTTATACTGAAATGTAGATATAAATAAATATATAAATACATAAAATAGTTTTATTAATAATACAATTTGTACCTACCTAAAGAAGACATTTAAGTATTCTAGCCAACTATGCAAATTTTATGCCCCTGCGCAACGACGGCATCACACAATTAAAATTAATTTATAAATCAAAATTTGCAAAAAACCAGAAACAAGTCGGGCTTTTCATTTAAATTATCGTAAAATTGATAACAGTGTACATGAAGTAGAATACATAAAAAAACGGTTAGTTAAATTTGAGCGGGAAAAAGTGTGGACATAAAAATATAAATATGGTTACTATGTGTAAATTTATTAGGATATGATGTGAATATCCTAATAAACTTAGCAGGGACACAAGCATGTGACTGTAAGCGCGACAGGTCGTGGGTTCGATTTCTACTCGACGATATTTAATATTTTCACTTCTTCGCTCAGATATCGAGCCAGTCCGCCACTCAAAATGCAATACCTTTAGAATTCACGGAAAAGTGGTTAACGGAAGTGTCTTAACACTAGGTTCTGAGGGTTTCTCTGCTTCCCTGCTTTGTGCGGAAAAAGCGTTAAGCTAAAAAAATCTATTAGCACCTGAGCTACATACGAGTATAACTGACTAAATGATGACAAGTTGGCTTTTATAATTGGGTTTCACTTTCTTAGATACTTTTATATAGTTAAATAGATATAAGCATTTTAAAACAAATATGGTGAAACTCGTATAAATATCTTACCTTTATAAAATTGAACAGCTCAGAGTAATATTTGCTGTATAGACCGTAATCTGCCAAGCAGTACACGCCGCCGGGCTCCATGCACTCTGCATAGTTGTCCATAGCGAAGAGCGGCGGCATTTTGTGATACTCAGTTTCTGTGACAGGTAAGCGTAGGTTGAATTCTTAGGTGATTACTTCATTTACAAGTGATTGTATTTTAGGCTCACTTGCAGTTGCTTTGGCCCTCTACAACAGTGCTATCACCTGCGTACCCGAAGATTCCAGGCTTGAGCATACTATTTTACAAGGATTAGGAAAAGTTTTGCAGAAAGCTAACCCTTGAGGAACACCGACATTTATATGTATTATATCTGACTAATAGTCATTCATGACTACTGTTATCGGCCAATTCCTTAAGAAAACCAATGAACAAGCACATAAGCTTTCGGGCAAGTCATGTGCTGGTAGCTTTCCAATAAGGCTATCATGTTCAACCTTGTCAAAAGCCGATGCGAAGAAAAATGACGATTTGCCTTTCAATAGTCTCATTTCAGGGTCGCTAATATGAACTAATATATCTAGGTATAATAATAAACCTGATTGTCCTTAATGTAAAACGTTAAAAACTCAAAATATTATGAACTCACCATTAACTTTAAAAATGACACCGGAACTTCCATCGAAAATTAATAAAAAAAACAATAATTTAAACATTATTTCATGCATTATGCTTGCACACGTCCGGTTATAATAGAGTATTTCGCGCTTAATAAGTAATATTTAAGTTAACATTGAATATCCTTATTACTCTCAATAATAGAGTGACCATAAAATTAATAGGACAGATCTGTCAAGATCATTTATCTCATGATTGTATCATTAAACTGAAATTAATAGCAAATATTCAAGTCACTACGGTCCCTTAGAGCACAGAAAAAAAGTAAATTATATGTCATTGCAATCAAAAGATACAAGTATTTATGCATAATTTTTTTGCATTGTGTATAAAGGATACTTCTCGTGGACCTGCACTTCTAAAATTTGGCATGAAGTGAGAACTTACAAAACAAATAAATAAGAAAATCCAAGTAGTAAAAACTCATAGGTATTTCATAGAATAAATTCACCACACACTTATATTACATAATTATATTTAATTTTATACAAAATGAGTTTCACACACCTGCAAACTTTAAGTTTGTCAACTTTTATAAGTTTTACGGAACGGATACGGAATCATCGGTGGGCGAGTCCTACTTGCACTTGACCGGTTTTTTATCAAGCTTATTCTTCATTCTGACAAATTTTGTAATAGTCAAATGAAGCTAATACTATAATGCCAGTGGTAGACTGACTCGGTGGTTCTGCTGAGAAGAGCCGGAAACAATATCTTCTAACCAAAAAATATGATCATAGATTCCTAATATTAGGTTAATTAAAGAATAGAAGATGGTTGAAAAAAGATAATAATCAATTCAATTTTAATTTTAACTTCGATTCAATTTTAACTTTTACATTTCTTGTGATTGATACACATAAAGTAGCGCATGCTATATATATTTAAAAGTATTTTTAATGTACTGTCGTATTTTTTTTTATTTCTGCAGTAATTCTTCACTTTAAGTATAAAATACTATTAATATAAGTATAATACACTACAACAATTTTCGTTAAAAATGCAAAGTCCTTATGCCTTGAAAATCATCATAATTATTAATATTAGGAAAGAAATATATACATAAAAATCTTCCGTACTGGTTGAGAGTCGCCAAATAGTCTAGAATAAATGCCTGTGTCCCAGTGTCTGAGAAGAAAAATCATAGTTCATAGTCATGATGTTCAGCCAGGCATATTCCAAGACTAACAATGACGTAAAAAGCAGATTTCAAGTTTATATGAATTTAATACATTTTTTGCTTACATTTTTTCTCTTTCCAGATTTATTATTTATACATGGATACCCATTTTAATTTCATGCATAATCTATGTAATAATGTTCAAAATTTTTATATTTTAATTATTAGCATTGCTTTTTGTGTGCATAATATTAGTTATTCTAGTTTTAGAATATTCTAGTTTACTTATATAGTTGTATGTATTTATCTATGTACTTGTATTATGTATGCATCTATTTATATATGCTTGAGTACCCTTGCACTTAAATATTATTAGAAGCTCTTATCAAAAAGCTTATTTTCTCCCAAACCTTAGAGATAGGTTTATCGGGTGGCTATAATATTTTTTTATATATTTTACTTTTACAAAGTGTAATAATAACATCAGTAATGATAATAGTAGGTATTTATAATTGAAAAGCCATTAGTTTAGTCTTTATATTTTTTTATTTTCACTTAATCTTAAATTTAATAATTACCACCCGCACCAAGAGATGTTAATTAAGATTATGTTGGCGACAGTGCTTCACGCTGTATCCCCCACAACACTGCATCACGCTGTATCCTGCACAAAGCAGGGTAGTCAGAGGGAACCTAATGGGAAGGCATTTTCGTTTCCCACTTTTCACCGAATTCTAGAGACATTGCGTATTGACTCACGCCTTGTTACCAGAGCGAAAAAATGAAAACATTAAATATTTTATGTCTTTTTAAATCCTCGCATTTACAGAATAATATACAAAGTACAAAACATTTTATTAAAAAAAATGCTAAAATTAACAATGTTGCTTAATTAATTTCTTTTGCTTAACTTTGGCTTTCAATGTCCTTAAAATTATACAGATAAATTAAAAAAATACAGTTCTTAGATTTTAAAATTAAAGAAGTAAGAAAATCGTGGGCTATGTTTTAACAAACTTCACATCATCGAATTCTTCAAATATACAGTTCCACGCAATATAGAGCTTAAACGACTCCCCAAGCGAAACAATCATTTACTATGCCGCTAAATCTTTTAGCGTATAATTCGTTAGCTTTAAATACAAAGGCTTCCACTTGTATTTCTTGGTCCATTTTGGGTGCTAACTCCGCTTCCACCGTCACTACGGGGAGAACCGCTACGCCGAGTATTAAGCCATACGTGAGTAACTGTAAATATAATGAAATATATATATATATATATATATATATATCCAATCTAATCTAATTTATATGAAACAGGCATCGTGGTGCAGTCGAACAGTCTTACTGTAAATATGACGATTGGGGGCTAGATAATCGGTTCCCATTCGGGGAATATATTATTTTCATTTCCTTGATTTGTTAAGAGAACAAAGCGCGGCGTTGAGATCCGCTATTCAATATGCAAAGTCTTGAAAATTGGCTAGTGTGTGAGGAACGAAGTATTTCAACACTGGATTACTTCTACTCACCGTTTTCATTTACCCTTACCTTTTCCCGCGTAGGGAAAGAGTTTAAAGCTGTAAAAAAACTATAACTAATATATGTATAATATTATACTAATATATGTATAACTAAAATATGTAAAATATTATTATTATACTACTTTAATTGTAGTTAAATGCTTATTAACGTTTTACAGTTTGGAGATATGTATTCAAATTCGTAAACTTACTTCTTTGACATCATCATCAAATTTGTTTCTAGGATAAACTTCAACGATATCTATAGAAAACCTTTCCAGCGCTTGTTCTAAATTCTTGTAGTAGTGGTCAAGTAGTTCATTGAAGTGCTCCTTCCTGAACTCTTCATCTGAGCCCAGAAAGATGAAGTACAAGAGGTCAGCCACTGGGTTGCCAGCGTGCACCGTTTGATAGTCCACTGTGATTGTGTTTAAAGAATTGTCCTGAAAAAGGAAAGGATTTCTTATTATTATCGGAGAATATACAAACAAATACAATACAAAACACAATTCATTCAAATTTAGGCCGTAAATGGAGGACGAAGTTATTTAACGCTAGGTTCCTTGTGCGTACCCTTACATACCTACATTATATATTAATGATAATCAACAAGAAGTATAATTATTTTATTTTTGTTTTCAACAAGACGCGGTGACACGCATATTTTGAGTGAAGGTCACATGGAACTAGAGATCGACATTAAAAACATTGCCTAATTCGTTCGGCCTTGACGCTCGAAATCATTTGGCAACTATTTATATAGCTTGTTTTGCTATCAGTGTTTTTTTGGTCGATATTAAAGTTAAATTCGAAATGAAATAATTTTATTCAAAATATGAATTTGCAAAACTTATCACGCTAATCTCAGGAACTACTGGTTCTAATAAAAGTAAAAAGAGAGAGAGAGATATAGATATCTGTGTCATGTGTCAGGTGTCAAACGCAAAGATCTGTCACGTTCATTTGATCACGGGGACGAAACCGCGCGTAACAACGATTAAAAACTCAACGCTTGTAATGATCGTATAATTTTTTTATCTTACAACTATTTAATTGAATGACAATTTACAGCCATTAATGAAATTGTTTTCAAAAAAATGCTGATGAAATATTTTTTTTTATAATTCTGTTTAATTTATATTCATGACTATTTTTTATAATACATTTTGTTAAACATTATATTTTATTATGTATTTTTAATTTCTAATTTAATCTTTTTGTGTATTATTGCTAGTCGTCATAAATTATTGTTCTTTTTTAAACTTTTGCTTTATTATGATTTTTCTGTATATTTTATATAGAAACGTAATTCGATTGTATTTTATTTTATAAAATTTCTAATGTTTGTGAACTCTGCATTCTGTTTGTTGATTGTTTACCTATTCTTACAATAAGCTACTGGTACTTGTACCGTCTGTTTATCGTCAACTATAATCAAAGCAGGTACAGTATTATTAAAAGGTATATACTTATGTATTTAGCTTTTGTATTTATTTACTTCTTTATATATTATTATGTCTACTATATATTTAACTCAAAGGTTAACTTATATTAACTTGCCAATTATTGCCGCACTAGCACAATTAATATTTTAATTCGAATAATCTAATTCTAATATATGCACCGATTAATTTAAAAATAAATTGTAATTGTAGTCCTACAGAGCGATCGTTATTGGAATTAGAGCTGAAGAGATATGAAGAAGAGTTATAATTTAATCTCCTGTAAACTACTCTTATCTTTCGTCTCTATTATACTCTGTACTATTTTCGTCGTCTACTATTTTCTGTCGTATCTTTCTCGCTTTGAATACTTTAGAAGATATAAACATAATTAAGAGTTGGCTTAATTTGAGAAATTAATTTATTAGCTGTAATGTTATTAATAATAACTGTACATGATTTGAATGTTATTATATTTAGTTGAGGCCGTAACGGCGCAGGGGCACAAGGTTGTGCCTGTAACGCGACAATTGTAGGTTCGATCCCGGCGTTGAGTTCCGAAAATCAACAAGCAATGTAAAATTCGGTGGAAAGTGGGGTACGAAGTGTGATTTAATTAGGTAAAAAGAAACAAATGTTTAAAATATATTAGTAAACAATAGTTATTTCACAATTTATTTATATCCGCAATAATATAACCTAGGTATTACGAAACTTCGCCAACATGAGGTAGTCACCATAAGTGCGCAGTAAATATACATATTATATTAGAAGTTAAAACACGGACGCTATTCAGATAATTAAATAAATAATCAAATAGATTAAGCGGGCGAAGCCGCCGGCTCGTCTCGTTACAGTCAGATATATGCTTCGTTGATCAATGAGCCACGACGGCTTTAAATTTTTAATAATAATGTTAACTACTCGACATGTAAAACCACCCAGTAGGATACTTCTTTATAAAGATTTAATGATAACACAAGTAATACTTTAACATGTAATAAGTATGATAATGATATTATTTTAATAATGATGTATTTAAAGGTCA
This sequence comes from Heliconius numata, assembly GCA_016802625.1. Taxonomy (NCBI): domain Eukaryota; kingdom Metazoa; phylum Arthropoda; class Insecta; order Lepidoptera; family Nymphalidae; genus Heliconius; species Heliconius numata. Next base: position 10,199 of record JAEBDU010012729.1, on the reverse strand, counting down.
AATCTTATCACAATTATTTAGTTTTGATAAGAACATACAAAATAAATATATTGTAATCATATTTGAAAATGAAAGCGTTGCGAACGCTTGTAGGTTCTATTCCTATTCTGCGGGAAAGAATTTTTTCTCATTTCCTCGATCAGGTAAGGTCAATTGAGGCGTTGAGTTACACCAAACAATATAATTATATAATTTTAAGGTGTGTTGAGTGACGGAACTTAAAGCCGCGTTATTTTCTACATGACTGGTAAAATTAAGATAATATAAACATAACCAACATCATTCCCACGAGTGGTTCCGCTGCGCCTTCACCAATATGGCCTATCTTTATGGAATAATTTTAGATACCGTGCTAAAATTTAGAGTTATGTCACTTTTATTATATGAATACGGCATGTTATTGTGTGCACGTTAAGTGGGTTAATTATATGAACATTAGATCGCAGTCTATTTGAACAAATATTTACTTTGTAATCGCAGGCGCTGCAGGCGCAAGGCACAATGGTGGCGACGGTTGTGGGTTCGATTTCCATTAATTACTTCGCTCTGGTAACAAAGCGAAGCGTAGCGTAAGGTTCTGCCATTCAACACCTATTGCCTGGAGAATTAAGGGAAAGTGTCTTAACACTAGGTTACTAGATTACCTCTGGTTACCCTGCGGGATTACAGCATGAAGCCAAAAAAAAACTATTCCACACGAACAATGCTATTTCATAACAAATTTACTGAATTTTTATCGTTTATAACGGCTAACTAAGGTTTTTAGTGGTATGATCCAGTGGCGTAGCTAGGGTATTTGCTGCCCGGTGCGGCTTGGGGGACTTGATGCCCCTTTCCTGTGGATGAGTTCTAAAAAAAAAAAACGTAATCGTCGACGTTGACTTCTAAAAAAAAACCTGATCGTGGACGTTAAGTTCTAAAAAAACAAAATGATCGTCGACTTTGATGCCCCTTTCCTTTTGATGCCCGGTGCGGCTTAGAGGACTTGATGCCCTTTAAAATGGTATAAAGTCTAAAAAACAAAGAAAAAACACTCTGATCGTCGACTTTGATGCCCTTTTCCTTTTGATGCCCGGTGCGACCGCCCCGCTCGCACCCCCCTAGCTACGCCACTGGTATGATCTCCATCAGCACTATGGCTCTCCTCTCCCCAGCAGAGTAGGCAGGTACAGATTAACTTCATCGAGTTCCATTTTCTAAGTTCAAATTCAAAACACTGTGTAGTGAAAGAGTGAAAATAAACAAGACGTTTTGACTAACCAGAGTTAGAGGGGACAATATAACTTTAAATATAAAATTTCATTTGACTGGGGAAGTTAAATATTTTTGACTGTACCGCGAGGGCCATAAATCGATATATGGGGCATGCTACGCTAAGTCTTTTTTTAATATGTACTAGGATAGGTCCTCAATAAAATTGGCATAATAAATTGATAGAACAGTATTTAGTTTAGGAGTTATGGAGACTCGAAGTCGTGAGTGACTGTTAGACACAGTGGACAGGCACTCTTTCAAGTCTCGTTATCCAGTAATAATAATCGACAAATAAATAAATAAAGTCGTGGAATAGTCTCCTCGTCAAATTTGCTTTTTAATGATATTTCAGTTAATTATAATTATTATTTAACGCAATCTCTAATTCTAAGGTTTTAAAGGACGAAAGTAAGTCAGATGAGCAAATAATTAATTATGTAGTACAAGCGGCCAAAGCCGCAAGCAGGGCGCTAGTACGAAATACATTTATTTTAGAATGTACGTATAGTTCTTAATTCAACTACAACTATTCTCACTGGGAGAAATAACAATTGACAAACGTCGCGTGGGCTACCTATTGAATTAACTTAAAAATTATCAATTTTTTAACAATAGGTTTCTAATTTTAGTAATTATATCATTTTTATAGAACAATTTATAGAAAAAGTTGATCATTTGGAATTAGAATATTAAAAAAAATCTAAATATGTTTATAAATATTATAAACAAACGCATATTATTATATTAGTTGAGTTTATATTTGCTTTTAAATTAGAGATAAACAATTTAATTTATTTATAAATTAATGATATCATTATAATGAATAGATTAAATTGTTACGAAGGCGTGATAACGTTTTATTGGCGCTGATGCAGTTGTAAAATGTTTCATTGTACACGCGTAGATTGAGGATTCGAATCCTAATTAAGGATTTTTTTAAGCTTCACGATTTATCCTTCCTCTGTTTTCACGCATTCCAGATTTTCGACATATTGCGTATTTAAAAAATGCGAATAAAAAAATTACACATAAGTAAACTTACCCCTTCACAAAACAAAAGATTACTCATCCTGTAGTCTCCATGGGCGATGACTGGATTGCCAATAACTCTATTATACGTCCGTAGATTAAAATTATTTTGAATAAATTTGCCCACAGACTCCTTTTGTTCGTCTTTGATGACATCCAATGATCTTTTGACCATCTTCTCAAATATTTCTTTCATTGATTCATCTATTTCTTCGTTGGCATCTCCGCCAATTTTGTAAGGCATATCTGCTGTTAACTTTTCAAACTCTTCAGGTTCATACTTAGCAAAGGCAAAGGATAAAGCGTGAAATTTTGCCAAATTTTCAACAGCCTTGCTACCGTGAGCCCAGTCCATGGATAAGAATCTGCTATACGGATTGTATCCCTTCTCTGTTAAATTCTCCATAACAACAATCTCGTTACCCAATTCGGCGTTGCATCCGTAGCACTTTGGGAATGTGTATCTATGTTCTTCTGGAACATTCATCTTTTCTTCTAATTTCTTGTATACTTTTGCCAGTTTACCATAAACGAACCTCTCTGTGTCGAAAAGCCAATCAGCATTCATGCGTTTCCTCATTTCCTCCTTCACGATAGCCACTTTCGCGAACAATTTGAGTTCATCTTTATTCGGAGAAGTAACATTTACTAGGAAAATGGCTGATGTAAAATTTCCTCCACCAGACGATATAGCTTCTATATTAATGTCTCGCGGTATATAATTTATTTCATCCAATATTTTGTTTAGATATTCACGTAGAGTTTGTTCCGCGTCCGCCATGGTTCAATGCTAATTTACAACTGGTTCTATTGAGACCCGCCTGAGCAATCAAAGTAGTTATCTCGTATTGGTACAGTCATTGAGATTTACGTTCAATAGCAATACAGGCGATATTTGTGTGTATTGTGTACGCTCCATGTTTAGATATAAATAATAACAAAGGAAGAATACGTGATAAGTCATTTGGGTGTTGTTATAATACAAGCTTCGACTCGCGTTTTTATACAACCTAATAAACCCTTTATTTTTTACCAACTTTTATTTCTTTTTAAGATTTAAAAGTGTCCATTAGTTCTAGTGAGTAGGTGAAAGAAAGTTACCTTAATGACCCTCTAGAATGTCAACTTTTTACTCTTTTGACTTAATTCACGTTATTGGGACAACCATTTACAAAAGTAAATATTGTGACAATAGCTTACACGCTTTTATGATCTATTGTTAGGTTGTTATGATAATAAGATGTAGAATTATAACCATATATCATTGTAAATATACTATCAAGAAAAATATATACTCAACTAGTGCACCGCAAGCAGAATTGCCACGTGGACTACACGATTCTGACTATTTTTAACACAGTTTTATTGAATCAACAATTAACCAGGCGTCATGTGGGTGAAAAAGTTTTACACGGACTGCGAAATGGGTTTCACAGACCCATTTTTAGATATCAGTTATTGCAATGCTTTATTTATAAAACGTTAAGTTTATTCCTGTTTCATTTTTTAGGAATAAATTATGTTTTTTTTATTTTCAAATCTGTGCTCGTACAACTGCTACTGCAGCTGCGCATGGCTAAAGTATTTACCTGTATAGAGAACAACCACACTGGCTGGAGCAACTAAACTGTCAATAGTGTGCTGTAATAAGCAAAAGACTCATCCCCACCGATGCCAGGTTAACTGTTATAAAATCTTAGAAACTGAATTCCAGCCACTAGATAAAACTTATTGTTCATCATCAGCATATCGCCGTCCACTGCTAAACGTAAGCATCCCTCATCAAGCGCCAACCAGCCCGGTCTTGGGCTTCTCGCATCCATCCGGTGCCAGCCACCTTCGTAAATCTCGTTCACCTCTCGATCACCGTTCGTTAAATCGTCTGTCCATCGTGCTGCAAACTTATTGTTATACGTAGTTAAAGTGACATTATAATATTGTAGAATGATTAAGCTAATCTGTCAACTCTGAGAGAGCGAGAATATATTTTTGAAAATACCTTTTTTAGGGTTCCCTACTTTAAAAAACGTAACCCTTATATTATATCTCCTTCGTCGGTCTGTATGTCCATCTATCCCTTAGTGCGTGTCAAAACCATTTATCTTCAGATCGTTTAATTCACCGTGAGTTCGCAAAAGTGTATACAATCCGTGTCATTTAATTTTTGGACGCAATTATATCAATAACAGATCATAAGTATTATCTTTTTTATAAAATATATATTAAATATACATTTATACCTATATATAAAATTGAAAATATTTATATAATATAATAATAATTGAGGCAGTCGCGGCGCAGCAGTAAAGCATCCTTTCGAACCGGGGTGATCGGAATAGTGAATTATCTTAACTTCTTTGATCTGGTAACAATACAAAGGTAACGGCGCTAAGATACGCCATTCCATACGCATGTCTCGAAAATTTGAAAAATATAGAATAAAGTGCACTAACACTAGGTCACCTCTGCCTATCTTGCTGGCATCAAGCGTAAAGGTTAAAAAAAAACAATGGAATTTTTATTCTAATCAATTCTAATCCAATGTCATCTTTACTTGTTTATTGTACTTATTAGTAATACTTTGAAATATTAATTTATCAGTAAATATCAGTCAATGACTATTTTAATACTCAATTGATATAAAAGTCTGATATACTGCTTAGTCGGTTAGATAGGATAGGGTAGGATTTAGAGTACCTACGAATTTAATTTAGCTTTTTGATTTTGACGTTGGCCACGTGGTATTCGATTTTCTTATGAGGTATTTTCTCGGGGTAAAATAGAGTCTACAATGTCCAAAAATGGATCAACATAACAATTTAGAATTTGAACTCTTTGTTAAAACAAAGAGTTCAAATTCTAAATTAAATATTTCTTTCTTTGAAGACGGTAGTATATGATACTTCCTTTTCAGAAGCTTCAAGCTGTATGCTGCATTTAGCAAGATAAAAACCTGCGAAACCAATTTAAGGCACTCTGTCTTCACTTTGGTTCCTCTCCTTTCGACGAATTCTGGAACTTAGAAGCTGTCACGTTTACAATTGCATGCTTATAGTATTGCTTTATTATATTAGCTTGACTTCTCCTTTAGAGAAGTCGGTAAAAAAAATACTATATATAAATGCTTTCAAGCAAGCAATCTCTTAAGCTTTATAACATTGATTATAGATAGTGTATGAGCAATGCGTGCACGCGCGCGCTATCTCTGCTTACTAATTGATTAGGATAATCAGCTTTCTAAGATAAGTGTATGACTGTACCTGACGACTTTAAATTTGATTCCAATTCGGAGAAATGTTTCACAAACTAGAAAGATCGCGTTGTTAAGTTACGACACCGCTCATAATATCTCTAGAGTCGAAGAGTGAGACTCTATTTACTTATTCTTATTCGTACTCTACTCACTTAAAATTGATTTTTCGAATCTCTGAAAAGTTCAATATTGAAGCAGTGGTGGCGCGGCGGCACGAGGTGTGACTGTAACGCGACTGTTGTGGGTTCGATCCCCACTCGAAAATATAAAATATTTACATTTATATTTTCATTTCTTCCTTCTGGTGTCGAAGCAAAAGCGCGGCATTGAGTTCTGCTACTCAACACGCAGGTTCCCTCTGCTTTTTTTAAATAGTAAGAAGCTTTGTATAATTATATTACCATATCATAATATTATATTTTAGATATGGTAATAGAGGTGGGCCTCTTCGGGTGAGAGAAATATAAAAAAAAGATAGAAAAGAATCAGAAGTTGAAATTGTATGCAACATTGTTAAATATTGCACATCTTTGTAGTAAGTGGCCCGTGGTGATCGTAATATTGACCATATTTCATTAAATTGGATATAATTAATATCGTTATATCTAAAAATTTTAGGGGGAAATAATAAAAAAAATTAAACTGATTTAATATTTTTTTCTTAGAATAAAATTTTGAGAAAACAATTGAAAACGACAGCTTGTCACAAAAATTTGACGTTTTCAAACTATTCCCAATTCAGGCGACTATATGTAACACGATTAAATGGCGGTATCATAGGATTAAAAAATACCACGAGTTAAATTTCGGATTGCTCTTTATGAGGTCATAATTATTGGAGATACCTCCAGTACCACCTGTATTGCAGTTTGTCAAATAATCTGTAACGGTGAAATTAAAATGGATTCAACCCAAACCACGCGACTAGACCTAATATTTAAAGAAGAAAATAAATGAGTCTATTTCTATATAGTCTCCAAATTCTCCAATATACATTTAGTTAAGTCGCTAAGTTACAGGTTAAAGACGGGTATGATAAGATGGCCTTTTAACCATGGCGTTGATATGAGTACTTTGTGCGCGTGCGCATTATCGCTATTTATAAACTGATTAAGTTGATCAGCTTTTAAAGATACGTGTGTGACTGTACGTGATTTGGATTCGAAGAATTGTTTACATATATTTAAAATATTTCCGTTACCCCGGTCTGGTTAGTCCACTTCTTATCTCTTTCTCTAAATGAATGTAAAGCGAAAGATGGATATTCTCTCTACATATTCCGCAATAGATATATAGAATAGATGTATAGAATTATATAGTAAAAAGATAAATATATATATTTAGGATTTAATTGTTATATTTAGGATTGCCCTATATGGTTGTCACTTCGACACCTGAATGTTTTAATCTAAAAGAAATAATAAAGTGAATATAGTCTTGATTGTTTGGTTTATGTAACGTTAGGGTTATTAAGTCAATATGAAAAACAAAAATACTTGACAATCCATGGATTGACCGTACAGGTGCTGGACATATCGCGTTGCAGACGAGCTTAGAGCAGTGTTAAAACACCTCCCCTATTACATCTTCAACCTACCTACCCTACCTATCTCTATCGACTCCAAATTGGAAATTTTTGTTCTATTGCCACCTTCGAAGTACGCTATATAAATGAATTAACGGTAATCTAGACAGGCAGAGGTCATTTAAAAACTATTGAGCTTTTGTCTTTTATACTCCTACACATTCTTGGTCTAATTTTTGTTTCATTTTTTTTGTCACTTTACTCTGTCTAAAACAAATTAGAAATTATTTAATAGAAAAAGAATAAATTAGACGCAGCGGCATAGCGCTTGTTATACTTAAAAATAAAATCAAAAGTAAGGAGCTTTGCTCTATACAAATAAACAGGCACATTTACGTATTGTTGTTTCTTGCCGGCTCTTCTCAGCAGAACTGCCTTCCGAACCGGTGGTAGCTTTTGTTTATATGTTCATTCGACGATTCAAAAGTGCTTATTATAAGTTTATTTGAATAAAGAATATTTTGAATTTGAATTTGAACTTATCATATAGATCGTAATGAAGTTCACTATTAAGATTGACTGAAATCAGAGAAAGCAGATAAACATTATGTCCTAAATGTGTTATAACAAACCGGTTTCCAACGTGTAACTGACGAAAACCACTTCAATGGATATGAGAAACTGTATGAAATGCAAAATGTATTTCTTACAGTTTTTTAATAAGAAATCCAGGCAAAACTGGGTAAAAACTCTCACGTGACGACTTTTAACTCGTATCTTTATTGCATATTTAAAGGAGGATGCCAAACAATATAGTTGTTATAATTTTAATTGATCCCATCTGCTGGAAATGTATCAAGTGTAACTTAAGAGGTTGCGTGCTGATGTCGATCCTCAATGATATAAAGTTAAAAACAAAACAATAAAATGTATATGACAATGTATTTATTTTAATTTTTTGTAGTTTATTATAAGGTATGGTTATATTATTAATAAAGTACAGTAAATTTAAGCGTCTTTATTTTTTTGGTTCTTGATAGGACCTCTTTCAAAGAAAATTTTGAATAATTGATAAGCTGGAGCCTCTACTAGCAGGTACAAGATGAAAGCCAACACGTAACAGACGAACGCCACTCCAATGAATAAGAAAAACTGTAAGGAATAATGGTTTATGATGAAATTTTTAATATTTTATAGGAACAGTGAAAATCTGGCGAAAAGTCACTTTCAACTCATGTAGAGTAATGTATATTTAAAGAAGAATGCCAAATAACATTGTTATAATTTTAATTTATTTATTTGGAAAGGAAATATTTATTTAAATTTATATTTTCATTTCTTCGCTCTGGTGTCGAGGCAAAGCGCGGCGTTAGGCTCCGCCACTCAACACGCAATGCCTCCAGAATTTGGCAGAAAGTGGGGAACTGGGTGTCTTAACACGAGGTTTCCTCTACCTACCCGCTGTGTAATATATAATAAACTGATTTTTGAAAAAAAAATTAAATAATTAAATTAATTATGTCAAAAATATGTATTATTTTTAGGGAATATTTTACATTAAAAGTTGGCGTTGGAACAATATATAAAAAAATGATTTACAAAAAATATCTTACCAAATTCAAAAACGAAACAGGCATTAGATGTGTTCTTGAAGCGACCAAAACATTATACACGTCAATATTAAGTAAGAACACTCCATAAGACAGTTTCCCCATTATTTCAAATCCGTGCCATTCAAATAATGCTTGTGATAAACCTAGAACCAAATAAAGCATGAGGTCAAAAACTGATAACGGTATAGAATTACTTTATGTATAATAAACCGTCCATCTATCTGTTTGTATTGTGCCATTTTTCTTGAGACTTCAATTATTAAAACGTAAGTAAGTCACTGCTATGTTATTAAAAAAGAAATTACCATTAAACTTCAATATAACCCCCAAAGTCCACACACAAAATATGAGTCCAATAACAAATCTATGTAGCGCTGCGAATATTAAAGTAAACAACGGCGGTGGTGTCTGCGGGTGTTCCAACGAGAGGCTCATGCTTTGAAATATGCAGATTATTAAAACAATGCTGAGCCAGCACATCACATTGCCGAGCTGGAAGAAAGAATACAGTAATTATTATATAAAAAAACAACTTCACGCAAGCAACAAACGAATAAGAATTTCAACGTAGCTCGATAAGTATGGCTTAGTTGGCCAGAGCGCTAGAACGGTTTTTAAATGGGAATGGGTTCCAATCCTGCTACGTTCATTTTTTTTTACGTTTTCTTAATAAGTAACTTTTCATTCTTAAGTGTGGAATAACACCTTAAAATGTTTGAAAATACAATCCTTGATTTGTCCAAAACATTTGATTGCGTTGAGCACTCAACATAGGTCATGAAGCTATACCTTTACGGCATAAGAAGAGGACTCATATTGGCTAATAGACTTGTCTCAACTTTCGTAGTTAAAACATAAGAATATTAACTATAACGAAACTAGCCTTTCTCCAAAAATAATTAATCATTAATCAAAAATACCTTAAGGCATTTTTCATACTACCTTGAAATAACGGATGTCTGTTTTCCTCTGTTTCAAGTAATACCCAAGGTAGGCGCTGCCCATACCCGTTATAAAGCACGGTAGATTATTTTGTACAAGTACATGGTAGTTATGAAAATTTCTATCCGTTAATGCACGCAGAGCTCTGTAACATAGTTAGTAAATTAAAATCTAATACTACTCAAATAAAAAAAAACGACAAGAGCTAAAAAGCTTCAAAGGGGCATTCCATAAAAATTAAATCAAAATTTTAAATGTTACTTTTTATGGACCTATTATTAAGATCCACGCACCGCCTAATTCTGGAACTTTACGCTGCACATTTTCTAGAGCGGAGAAAAGAAATATTTTAAATGTAATCATTCCCCCGAATGATAATAGAATCTACAACTACAGACGCTGTCACTGAACTACATGAAGGCCTTAATGTCATTTTTTTAAAAACATACTCAGGGCTATATGCCGTGACACCTTCCAAGTCTTGTTGTAAAATGTGGAAGATGGGGCTAATGATGCCAATGGCTATTAACAAAAGGAGCGTGGCACATTTAATCTTCCAACTTCGGTTACGAAGCATGAAGTA
>JAEBDU010012728.1:0-18163 GCA_016802625.1 Heliconius numata | reverse complement strand
AAAGATCGTGCAAAGTGGAGTAGGTTAAGTAGGAAGGCAGACCCTGGCAACAGCCGGGATTAATGCCAGGAAGAAGAAGAGTAAAATAAAAAATACATACTGACATCGCTTAGTGATCAAGACCTATAAAATATCATAGAAGAGTACAGAAAGTCAAATTTGGAGTGACATACATAGTTTATTGGCACCATTTAATCATTCTTCTTTAATTATTACTGGCATGTGTCTGAAAATTTCAGATTCAACAAGACATATACTAGATTTTTACTAGATTTTATTAATTGGCGGCATTTTCAAATCAATGCATTAATTGTTTAACTGTCTTAGGTTTTAATACATAAATTAGGATTAAGCTAAAAAAACAAATATCTACTAACTCAAATTTGAAAACGTCCTATATAATACAAGAATAGCTCGTGAGATATCTTCCACACATCTAGCGTTAATGAGCGCGTCGGCTCTGCCTCCTCCTGCGACTTCAGTTGCAGCACCACCACCGACAGTTCTTTCCTAATTTGATACACTTAAACTAGAAATAATTCATGCTCATAAATTACTGTTAAAATAAAAAAAAAAAACAAATACCTACTAACTCTTAACTCAAACTTAAAGCTCTAACTAAAACTTCAAGCTCTTGGTATATCTTCCTCTGCCTTCACCGCATATCTAGCGCCAATAAGCGCGTTGCTCCTGCCTTCTCCTGCGCTTTTAGTCACCTTCGGTGCCTGATGTATATGATGGGCTTCAAATCAGCTCCTTGAACTGTAGCAACATTAAAAGCACAGATACCGGAATACACAGATATCCCAAGTTGATACACTTAAACTATAAATAATTCATGCTTAAACTAAAAGAGGTTCTCATAAAAGAACATTTTTAAATTATTGTTGTTGCACAATCAAAAAAACAGAGGAGGAAAATAAATATTTGCTCACTGTAATCAGTGCGTGAAATGTGAGATCAGAGTGGAAGCGATAATATAGTTATAGAGAAGTGTCGAGAAGAGAAAGAGAATATCAAGTGCTGACTTACAAACAAAGATTGCTATTTTGGTAAAATATAAAATACGTACTGACATTTGCTATTAATCAAGACCTATAAAATCTCATAACATCAGTAAAACAGTGTACTGACTCCATTTAATCAATTATTCCTGGCATGTTTGCAATATCTAAACAATTTGAGATTCAATTTATTTACTAGACTTTTTGGCTATTATATTATTATTTGTTATTGTATTATAAAAATAAGCAATAATCTGTTTTGTATAATTTTAAATACATTAATTAATATAAAATGTTCATGCCAATTTAGCAATTTTGGCACCCTCCAAACAGTACAGTAGTTTTACGAGTGTTGAGACGACAGTCAATTAACGTTGGAAGTCCTTTATCTCTAAGGCAACAGTTGACAGATAATCGAGTTATCGCAATCTAAATTATCATTTCAGTTTCGCTATCTTGAGAGATTTTTAGGTGTCTTTGCACATGCTCTTAGTGAGTTTGATCTTTAATTGTAGATTTCTTTTTATTTTTTTTTAAATTGAACTATATCTCATATATAGCAATTGCAAGGTAGGACAATAAAACGTAGTGATAAGACCCTTCGTTCTCCAGTTAGTGAGCCTATTAAGGACAACGTTGAACTTGCAAGAGTAAGCTGCATACTTTTGTTCCCACCAATAGATACTCAGGCGGAAAGGATCGAGCGAGCTGAAATGAACTCGCTCAGTACTAGGGCACGGAGGTAAGTAGTTACAAAATATAAAGCTCTTCGTTGGTGGAAATGTGAACCTATTTTATTTAAAAGAATTAAGCATAATCTTAGGTATTACCCTCTCATTTCTATTTCGCTGTGGAAACCGGGTTTACCTGCTAACTGTAGATGACATTTGAATATAAAATAAAAGATGAAAATGGTAACGAGTTATTCCAGCTGGCATTTTTCTATAAAAAAATTAAATGTTTCCTAACGATGTTCTAATGATGACAACCGTAAGGCACCAGCTGTCTAAAGTCTCCGATTTTCTGATTGTATTGTAAAATTAAATAATAATTCGAAGGTCTGTAAAATTAATTTAATAAGAACGCCTAAATTATTTTAAATTAAAATAATTTATTCCCGTGAGTCATAAAACTACAACCATTACCACATATAGAGCATGCAATCACAATCACCTGAAATATAATTTTATTTGACTTTAAACATTACACTACGAAATTGAAACGGAGAAATACATCACTACTTTCTCTGCTCATTAACCAAACCACAACCGTTCAGTTACTAATGACGCCAATCAAATTAGGCTCGCCACGAAGGGCCAGCCCACATGACGCCTAATGTCCTAACGTTCTTGCCGCTATTAGTCTTAATTGCTAGGTATTAGAATATAGGCACGTGCTGTTACTATAAATAAGACAAGCTGAAAACATTTTATTATTTTTTAATATGTTTAATATGATAAGTATAAAGTTCAGTATTTTTTATCTTCTTCTGCTTAGGATTTGTTATCTGTTGCCAGGCTTTTGTTATCTGTTGCCGTCCGGCTCACTCTACTCTGGTTAGCGCGGTTTTCAGCGTTTTATTTTCACATTTAGGGTTCTGTACCTAAAAAGGTTAAAATGGAACCCTTATTCGACCACTTCGTGGTCTGTATGTCTGTGTGTCAAGACCATTTGTCTTGAGATTGCTTGGAGGTATGAGCATAAAGCTAAAATTTATATCGAATATTCAAGTCTGTTATGCTTTGAGGCACAGATAAAAATCAAGCTTTTATGTCAAAGGAATCAAAAGATACGAGCAATTATTGACCTACAGTTATAAAATTTGACATGAAGTGAGCGTTTACAATACAAATAAAGTAAATAATCTTCAAAGTGAAAATTTATATTACGAACTGATATTTGTAGTTTATTTCATACTAAATAAGTGCGTAAGTAAGTAGTAAGTCACGTTCCCGTTGACGTACAATTCTGAAATTAGTACGGAACCCTCGGTGGGTGAGTCCGACTCGCACGTAACCGGTTTTTTTATATTTATGCATAACTACTGAAGCTAAATGCTTATGCTATCTAGATATAATTGATATGTAATGAGATCGCTTTCCAGGTCACTTATCAATAATTTCAGGGTAAATTAAATGAAAATGTGGATTAATATTATACGACTATATAGGTCAGATTGCAACGTTCGGAAATATCTGGGTAATAGGCCATACTCTGTACTTAGGACTAGTAAAGATTTAGATTAATTATTTTTTAAACGTGCTATTTGAAATTGAAATTTCAAGTGAAATTTCAAAATATATGTAGTTCGCATTAGTTTTTTCGAAGTTTATATTTTTAAAACAGTGTCGTTTTTGTCGCCGATGCAAACAGTACGCAAAGAGTACTGTACGAGTTGATGAGCCGATATTGATCTAATTTACTTTTAGGAGATTTTTGTGTCGAAGGTTTTAATTTTTTTTTAATTTAATTAATAAAATAATTGGACAGATTCATACATTTTATTCATATATTCACAAAATTAAATTTCCTCTTGCCATGCTCTTAAATAACTAATTAAAATTGAAAAAGCACAACCCAGAACGATCCCCATATTAATAACAGCAAAAAATATTCAATGGAACGTGCTTTATTGGATATGAAATTCTCTTTCCAGCAATTTACGAGTTTCATGAATGCATATCGATTGTTCATTTTATTTGTATTGGAAAATGGTAACTTATATTTTGTATTTATCTTCACACTATTCCATAGACAGCAGAGTAGGCAGAGGGAACCTAGTGGTAAGACAGTAGTGGCGGAACTCAACGCCGCGCTTTGCCTCGACACCAGAGCGAAGAAATGAAAATATAAATTTAAATTAATACTTCATTTCCTCGATTGGGGATCGCACCCACAATCAGTCGCGTTTGCAGGTGCAAACTTGTGCCACTAGGCCACGAGAGCCTTCAATTTTTACACAATATTTTTTTATTATATGTAGTTATATTATAAGGATTTTTGTTATTAATACACAAACATAATATTACTTTAATTTTATGTGCCTTGATATCACACATAAAGACAACAATGCGTCGGCGTCTGGCTTTCAACCCCACGGTTGTATGTTCGTTTCCCATTGGGGGAAATTATTATTTTCGAATAAAATTCCTTGTGGCAATCACAATCAACCGTCTTTTAACAATTGTGGATTCTATTCCCATTCGAGGAATCTCGAAAGTCTCGGAAATTTGAAGGGCATGGGAAACGGAAAGTCTTAACACTATGTGCCAACCCCCACTAAATGGGGGATAGGTTCAGCATGAATCTATAAAAAAGTAGGTATACATATGTATGGCAAAACTTTTAATAAAATATTCGATCTCGCCGCGACTGCTTTACATAAACGCCATTTTAAATCACATCAGAAAAAGACCAAGAATATTAACGATGTATCTCCTTCGAATTTATTTCCTAAATTGAAGTATCTTATTTCCTTTTATCCTTAAAACGGTCCACACTGTCGAATATTTATTATAGAAACTGATAAATTTCACAGAATATGTATTTACTTTGTTGTTTAAGATATTACTTGATTTGTAAAATCTGTTTTTTCTTTGTATGAGCTTGGAGTATTATACGTGATACAGTCTTAATCCCATGCAGCACATAGTAAGGTAGGCCGAGAGAATTGAGTGTCAAGACACTCCGTTCTCCGCTTTCCGTTCAAATTCGAGACATTTTGTATCGAGCTATAGCGGAGAAATGAAAATAAATCATTCTGAGGAATGAAAATAGATTCCACAATTTTTACTTTTATAGTGAAAACCCTGTCGAACTCCGCCATGTTTTCCTCAGTGTAAATATCACTAATTATTTAAAATATCAATATTTGAAGTACTTTCATTTAAAAATTTTCAACGAACATACTGTATGAAATTAAAAATTTACTATTTTGTACATGTGGCGTTGGTTTCAGCGTATACAAAAGAAATCACCACCGATCTACTGAAACGTTATCTCTTCGAAAGATTCAAATGTCCCTTATGTGGCCTTTTATTTTCGGTTTTTATAAAACGGTATATTAATGACGTACCTACCTATGTATGGAAAAAAACAATGCGTATTGTAAAAGAAAACAATACCCTTCAGTGCTTTGTTATACATTGTGTGGAAGATCAAAGGGTGGTTTACATTCTAAATAAATTGTATTGTAAAATCTACTTTTCTTTTAAATTATAATACTTTTTGTTTTATTTTCTTCACCTGTATCCCGCCATAGCAGGCTAAACAGAGGGAACCTAACGTTAAGACACTCCGTTCTCCACTTCCTTGATTGGCGGAACTTAACGCCACGCTTTGCCTTGATATTAGAGCATAGAAATGATAATTAATTTCTCCGAGGCGATCGAACCCACAAACTGCGACGATGGCCTCGATGGATTGATTATGAACCATTTCCGATTTCCCAAAAAATCATCTCCAAAAATAAATATGACCAAAATTTTAATAATTAAATGCAAGATTTCTAATAAATCACAAGTTTAATTAACTGAGTTTACATTGATTCATATCTCGAAGCCAGAGTACTCAATTAACAAACACCGATAATGTTCCGCCGCCAGGCGCTAATGATGTACCGTTACTATGGCCGTGGAAATTATAATTATAATAATATTATTATATTATAGGAGTATAGTGATGTTCAAAGGAAGTCTCGTATTGTAATAATTATTATATTTACTTGTCACTTAATTATACGTCGTGGTTTTTATTATATTATACACGTACATTAATTTTGTGAATGATTTTTATAATTTACTAGCGGCCCGCCCGCGGCTTCGCCTGCGTGAACTACGTTATTAATTTCTGTCTCCATGAGTACCTTCGTCCTAAAAGTGACGCCCATGCAAAATTTGAGACTCCTAGCATTTGTAGTAACGAAGTCACTTACAAACTTTCAACCCCAAAAACAACCCCTTAGAAGTCGAATATTACAAATTCCCGTCTTAGCGAGCACCTACGTCCTATAACTAACTCCTATGCAAAATTTGAGATTCCTAGCAGATGTAGTTTCTGAGATTTCGTGATGAGTGAGTGACCTTTCGATTTTATATATATAGACTAGCTATGCCGCCAACTAAGAAAAAATTAAAGGAAAGATTTTACACAAATATTCAATGCGGCGAAGCCGCGAGCAGGTATATTAATTTTAATGACTTATTAACGAGAAGCCTAGACTATATTTTATTTAAAAAAATAATAATTATACAATAATTACAATTACGTAGCTACTAATGACGCAGTATCATTTAAACATAACGTCAGTATTTGCCTTAACAAAAAGAATAGAAAATAGAAATAAATGAAGTTTTGCTTGAAGAGAATGCACTAATACCGAATTCACGCTAAACTAGACCAGCCAAAAGGCCAAACCGATAAACTCAGCGAGATGCCAAGTTACAGGAAAGTTAGTTAAAGTGAAGATAAACAAATTGACTTGGAACAGAAAGGAAGAGTCAGCGATTAATTTCAACGTGAAATATATTTACTGACTTCAATCGCAATGGTTGTGGGTTCGATGATGTTCACTCGGTGGAATGATTTTATTTTTTTTAGTTCAGTCAGCCATCCGATAGATAATGGCGATACTTGCAGAACGGTTAGTTTCTCTCTGCCCACCCTGCTTTATTATATTTATTTTTTCTTAACTTTACGCTCTATTCCGCATTTAGCAGGCACACTGAACCTAAGTAGATAAGTAATCCTATAAGGGATTGTTTTTTTTTCATATGAGGTACAGTAACCTAATTACTTGAATTACCTAAAAATCGCTAATTATTTTATAATCAACTAACTGTCCACGCGGGGCTTCGCCCGCTTGCTGTTGTATTATAGCCAAATTATACAAAATCTTTACATAAATTGTAGCCTATGTGTTTCTGATATATAAGAACAATCGAATCTGTTCAGAATATTATAATAATATTAGGATAGAAAAGGATTATTATATTTATTAAATAATGATAACTGTTCTGTAACTTTGTCAAAGTTGAGTCGAGTTGAGTTAAAGTTGGTTCAAAACAACAAGGGGATTTACTAAATTGCCGTATGATATTCCAAAATCTATCGAAATGATAACCATTTTGCGTCTTACAAAGTTTGGGGCGCCGATATATTTAGATATATAGAAAGTTTCTAATATGGTGTATATGGTTGAAAATATATTTATAGTTTATTTTATTTATGATTTATGGAATTTCTAGAGAATTTCTAGGGAACTTTTATGGAATTTAATATAATAAATTCAAATGATCCCTCTAAATTCCCTCTGCCTACCTTGCCGTGTGCGGGATACAACGCGACGTGAAACTAAAAAAGGCTATATTTTCATTATATCATTTAATTTAATACAACTATATTAATAATTTAATTATATTTCGATGTTATCTAAAACTAATTAAAACCAAACTTTGATCGGAAATACAATGTTAGGATCGTATAATTTACAAGACTAATTTACAGTTTAAGCAAAATACATATAAAAAACTACGTGGCTATTCAGTAAACTATACAAAGTAAACTTACATAAACCCTTTAGCTTTAAGCTCTACATACGAGAGCTTTAAAAGTCCGCAAAAATCAAACAAAGGAAAAGTTATTACATGCCGCAGTTCATTGTTCATTTTTTGGGTAAAGTCAATTAATATAACCTCAGAATAGCCGTTTTGGAAGTGCTATGGTTGTTTCAATAGCTTTACCATGAAATGGTGGGGGTTTCTTTGTCATAATTTTATATGAAACTTGTAGGTGTAAATTCTGATATATTATTTGTTTTTTTACGCCTGGACACCAAAGCGAAGAAATGAAACCATTTAATATTTCATTTTCTTGAATTAGAAGCGCTTCATCATCATCATCATCATCAAATCAAGAAATAGAATAGAGCTTTACGCTATATAAACATATAACAGGATATACAGAGAGAACTTAAGATATAAGAAATTCTTATTATTTGATAATGATTAAGAGATAATTTTCGAGACACTGCCTATTGAGAGGTCAAAGTCAAGTCAAAGTCAAAGTCAAGGAAGGAGAGAATCTTTTCTTAGTGTTCTAACCTAACTGGCGTTAAATTTCGGCTTTCTTATTCTAGTAGTTTCATGAGCCATTTAGTCACGGAATTATTTTATAGGTATGTGGATTACTGACACAATATTAAAATTCATTTTACAAATGTAAATAAATACATTGAGTTTTTCAACTTAAAAACTGAGTAATAAAAAGTAATAAAAGTAATTTCATTAAAAAATTGAGGCGGATATCGAAAGAACATTAATGAGTCTATCAAACGCGGGATGAGACACGGCCGGGATTAATGCCAGGAAGAAGAAGAAACGCGGGATGAGACACGATTTTTTATTTGTCGTTAAAATGAAAAATTTCATAAATCTTTTTTGGTTTGGTTTCAATCTTAAATTACATGGTAGAATTTAAGGTAAAGGTTATTTTGGCACAGTGGATGAATTTCGTTTTGAGTGACGAAACTTAACACAGCCGCGCTTTGTATTCTATCATAGAGAAGAAATGAAAAATATTTTATTCACCTACGTGGGAATCGAACCCACAACCGTTGCGCGTACAGTCAGACGGGTCGCCGTCAGACGGGTTGCCGCTGGGTCACTATGACTTAATCATAATGTAACTTAAATTATGCCACTATACAAAATATTAATATTTTTTTACCTTCACGCTGTATCCCGCAAGCAGTAGGGTAAGCAAAACGAACCCAGTATCAACAAACTTCGTTCCCCATTTTCCGCCGAATTCTGGAGGCTATTGCGTATTCTGAATACGCAATAGTGGCGGAACTCAACGCCGCACGTTATTTCTACACCAGAGCGAAGAAATGAAGATATTTAATTTAATAATTCATTTCACACACACTTAGTGCCCCTGCACCACGACTGGCCTCAATAATATAATTACTTTTGTCTCTTTAATTAAAACGTTATTATCACATGCAGAGTGAAGTACTTCTATAATAATTCATATGGACTATCATATAGTACCGACGTGACGTCAGTCAACTACAGACACGGCTTATGCGGTGGCACGCCTCTAAATATAGCATTAGATAAGAGGAAGTGATTATTATACTCGTAGTGGTAATACCACTTAGTTTTTATCCAGTCGTGGTGCAAGGCGACAGGTTGTTGGTTCGATTTCCATTCGAGGAAATTAAATATTTAATATTTTCGTTTCCTCGCTCTGGTAACGAAGGAAAGCGCGGCGATGAGTTCTTCTATTTAATGCTTTCAGAATTCGGCAGAAAGTAGGGAACGGAAATGTATTAATGGGAATGTCGTGTAATAACACTAGGTTCCCTCTACTTACTCTAATATGTGTGGGATATAGCGTGAAGATAAGTAAACGTTCTTGTCGAAAAGCAGCTTCACGCTTTTCCCACATAGTTGACAGAAGGAACCTAATGTTAAGACACTGTTTTCTACTTTCAACCCAATTTGCGAGACGTTCTAATGTTTTTTTTTGTTACCATAGCAAGTAAACGAACATAAATCATTCCCTTTAGTGGGTAATATGATTACAATGATTGCATTGAAAGTTCTTTTTATAGTCTCAGTTAATTTCAATTTTGTTTGTTTAAAAACTGAAACAAAAATATTTTTTCACTTCCCTTAAACAAATTTGAACCCAAAATTGTCTACAATTTAATTAAGCAATTATTTTTTGTGCCAACTATTCCATTCGTATTTAATCTAGTATTTACACCATTTTTTCGGCCAAGATTTATAACTAATCTAATTCCAACACAGCCGGGAATGTAGGTCGTCCCCGCAATTAAGCAGTATGCTCATTCGAATTATTAATTTCCTTTACGCGAATACCTGTTTGGCTCTCGAAATTAATATGAAATCGTACCTTTGTTTCCTGTTAGTATTTGAAAATTTGCGTGCAATTTGTAACTTATTTTTCGTAGTAGCTAGTTCTATCAGATTAAGCCTAGTGTTAAGACACTCCGCTTCTTTTCATTTTCCACCGAATTCTGGAGGCAGTATATGTTGAATGACGGAATTCACCGCCGTGACGCCGTGCCTTGACACCAAAGTCAATAAATGAAAATATTTAATATTTTATTTCTTTGTCTAGGAATCGACTAGAGTCAAGACTAAGCCTTCAGTACTAAGATTTTATATACCTATTGAAATTGTATTCAGCGTGATTACAGTTAAAAATTAACATTTATACGCTGCCTTTTTTAGCTTCCCGCAGTATCCCGAATACTAGAACACGAGGAGTGTTCTAGTATTCGGGATACTGCGGGACCCACGCCCCGCCCAATCCTTAAGTCATTGCGTATTGAGTGGCAGAACTTAACGCAGCACTTTTCTTATTACCAGAGAGATGAAATGAAAATCGAATCCACAACAGTCGCGCTTACAGTCAGACGCTAAACTATTTTACTTGCACTTTCTCGAGGACTAACTTTATTGTATGTAAAATTAGTCTATTGTATAATATATTACGAAAACAGGAGTTGCCACAAAGACTTTCCAAGGAGTAAGGTGGAACTAGCTATAAAGTATCTAAATTTCCTTATTACCAGGGCACAGAGTGTGAAGATTATAAAGTTAACCTTCCTGGTGCTTAGCTTAGGAATATTATACTGGCTAATATGAATCTCTAAAAGATTGTCTTAGAAATTTTTTATATATTTTTTACCTTCACGCTGTATCTCGCACGTGCCAGAGTAGGTAGAGGGAACCTAGAAATCTATAATGGGCAGTAGGCCGGGAGGAGTAGCAACTAACTATAAGGACTTAAATTTCCTTATTACTAGGGTCCAATTGTTTACGTTATAAAAGCTTGAGATATATAATATATGTATGTATATATCTCAAACTTCTCCGATATATGTACACAATGTACTTACAGTGTACTCCGTATGTAGTAGGATAGGCAGAGGAAATAAGTTTCCTATAAGCACTAAGATGAAGAAAGTCAATTGCCCAAAGCACTTGTCAAGTTTCTAGATATTCGGTGTATTTTTTTTTCGAAATTAATATAACTCGTTTCCCCAAATAGGAATCGAACTCACAACCATTTCGTTTACACTTGGACGCTGTGCCTCTGAGGTACGAAAGAGTACGACGGCCTTTACCGTTTTAATAAAATATAAATACGAGTACCTTGAAGATAGTATCAGCAGTTCATTTTACTTGTAGTTAGAAAACTTTTCGGTCATCTATTTAGGTGCCTTTCACCGTTCGTCAGAGGGAGCCCAAGAAGTAACTTGTTCAAACAAGTTTTATATGAAACTCTTGTTAGACGTAAATTGTACCTATAAATTTTGTTATACATTATAGAGTTACTTAGTTCGTTTTGCTCAACGAAAGTAATTTAACATAAGGTTCATTCTTGAAGTTCTGGACTGATTCTAGACTTTAATAATTAATCTTTTTTCTTTTCTTCACTAGCATCACCAAAATACTAGAGTTCTGTGTTACTTGAAATAGTGCGCATTCGTTGTATTTACAGTCTCTAATTGTCTTAATTGTCTAGAATTTAAGTTTCTAAGGTAAGAATATTATTTTTAAAATGATGTTAAACCAAGAATCGAATGCAGAAGGCAGTATTGCTTGGGCCGGTGCGTGTTGTGAGAAGGTTCCTCACGCTGGAGCCCCAGTCACCGATGGCTTGAACCCTTGTACCTTCGTCAGGAGAGTTTTTTTGTAGTTTATATATTTTTTTTGATATTAATTTAAATTTAGAAATATTAAATTTTCATCTCTGATAAGAAAACCATATATTACAGCCTTAACCAAATTCATACAAATTAATTCTAATTAAACATAATATTAATTATTTAATAATGTGGACATAATATAATTAGCTTTTCCATCAGCATCTAGAACAAAAGCTCGTTCCAATCTAATGAAAGGACTTTTGAGCTTGAGCTTTACCATATTGTATGGTGGGAGTTTGTAATAATAACAGCGTCTACTGCCTAGGGCATTCTATCTTCCATTCAGTATGTACAATTTCTGATTTGTTTTGCTAGTTTAGAAGATTTTTTTTAATTAGCTGTGTTGTAATATGTAATGTTATTCTTGACGAATTGAGTGTTTTTACTATTTTCGATAATATTTTTATCAGCTTCACGCTGTATCCCGCATTTAGCAGGGTAAGCAGGCAGCCTACAAGGTCCCTGTAAGGATACTCCACTCTCCTACTTTCAACTGAATTCAGGAGGCATTTTGTGTTTGATATCAAGACCCTGTTGAGGCCAGTCCAGCGTGCGACTCTACAGTTTGTGGATTCGATACCCACTTGAGAAAATTAAATAGTTCGACTTCCGCTACTAACATTCTTCACTTTTCTCTTATGTCTATAATAATAGTAAAAAGTAAATATAAATAAAAAAGTAAGCCACATAATTAAAGGTTCTTACATAAGTGAGTATTAAAAATCAATTTTAAAGCATTACAAAGCAAAAATGTTCACTAAATCAATTTAAACCACTCACCGTTTACACGCTGGCGTAGTTCGTGATGACATCCATCAAGGCGGTCCATCAATCATGGACTTCTAAAACATCTGTTAATTTGTCGTCCTAACTAATTGCTTGTAAGATACTTATTATGTTGTTTCATTGTTTTAATTATGTATTGGATTTGTGGTTGAGATGTGATCTTTGAAGGTTACAGGTTCAATTTTGTATAAAAAAAAATTGTACACCACCACGACTGTGTAGGGATACAATGTCCTATCCATATTATGCATCTTTAACATAAGGCTTTCTTCAGAATTCTTGTAATATCAAATAAATAACTAACTAAAATAATTTAAAGACATTTCATAAGAATTATCTGAAAACAAACTCGCGAGTTTAGAAATTCGAGTTGAATTGAGTCGAGAATTTGTAAAAGCTGAAAAGTCAAAAACTCTATTTGTTGTTGCGTACTTTTGCTGACATAAAGGAATACTATAACTTTGTTTCTTATATCTTGTATTTTTATAAAAGTATAACTGAGGTGTGTCTATGTTGACTTGATAAAGCTGAAGAGTTTGTTTGGTTAAAGGCCCTAGAAACCACTAAACGGTTCTAATTGAAGTTTTTTTTCGTATGAATATACAGTACTAGCGGACTCGGGCGGCTTCGCCTGTATGTAGCAAGCAGGCAGAGGGAACCTAGTGTTAAGACACTGCGTTCTCCACTTTCCACCGAATTCTGGATTGCCTGTTAAGTGTATTTTACGCCGCGCTTTGCCTCGACACCAGAGTGAAGAAAGGAAAATGTTCAATATTTCATTTCGTCTAGTGGGAATCAAACCCGCGACCTGTCGCGTACATTCGCACGCTTCTTCCTCTGCTCCAAGACTGGCCTCAATTCGATATCATACCATTCCATTGTGCAACGAGTCTCGTTTATTATAACTTAACTCTAGTTTTCTCAATCAGTTAAAGTAATTAATCAGGTTACCTATGGGACGAGTCGGTCGTTACAAGAAACATACTGAGATTGCGTATGTTTGCAATTTTGATCTTGAACAACATTTAACTACAGATTCGGACTATATATTGTATAAGTGTATTTATTTTTATTTTTTTGCTTTAATTTTTTGTAGGCTGAGGGATCTAATCTTAAAACACTCTGCTGCTCGCTTTGCGCCCAATTTCCGAGACGTACGTACTTTGAAATGAAACTAAATTCTTCCTAGACAATTTTTTTTCCCCTAGAATGAGTCGAACGTACAGCCGACGCGCTTACAGTCAGACGCTGTACCGCTGAGCCATGATAGTCTCGAAGCCTATAAGAAAATTATCTTAAAACAAAACGTCTATGGCGACTTCAAATATCCGGTACAGAATTGACTTATTTTTATAGACTTCCTTTAGATTCTTTCCCGTTAATTATAAGAATTAATTAAAACGTCCGTGTAAAATATATCCGGTCTAATAAAATCCGGCCAAGTGCGAGTCAGAATCGCCCACCGAGGGTTCCATAACGATTTCAAGATTGTAGGTCGTAAGAGAAAATACGCCCTATAAAAGTTGACAAACTTAACTTTGCACTTATTTTGTATGCAATAAATAATAATTATAAGCTTAACTTTTTTCTACGAAATATTAATGAATTTTCTTAATTTTTGAAAAGGTGGCGCATTTCATACAGATAATTTTTAAAGCTCGTATTTTTTGAAAGCGTTGATTTTTAATATGCCCCGAGGGTCTTAAGACCAGATTTTTTTATATCTTTTTTATTTTTTCCACTTTGATATCTCCTTGTGATCTTAAATGACGGACGGGTTAGAAAGTGATCTTGTAGGGGTTCCTTTTTTTGCTATTGAGATACGAAACCCTAAAAAAACAGTAAGAGGAAAATTTGTTTGAAATTAATCGAGAATTTATGATTTCTTTTGGCCAGAGGCCGAGAAATGTTGCAGAGGAAGTTAATTAGAAAACATTGTTGTCTTTTGTTAATACATATACCTACTTATTTAATTTTCTTTAAAACGTTGTTGTTAAAAATAAAATATTTATATTATTATTTATAATGCCAGTGGTGGTGCAGGGGACAAGATCATGAGTTCAATTCCCACTTGAGGAAATTAAGTATTTAATATTTTTATTTCTTTGCTTGGTTAAGGAGGCAAAGCGCGGTGTTGAGTTCCACCAATGCTTCCAGAACTCACCAGATAATGGGGAACGGTAGTGACTTAATGTGATCGAAGCGTCTTAATATTAGTTTACCAGCTTCCTTCTGTCTACCCTGATATTTGCGTAAAGAAATATAATAGATAAATCGTAAAGCTAAAAAAAGAAAAAAAGATCTTTAAACACCATGAAATTAATCTCAAAGTATTTTATTCATATAAAAGAGAATTCATGATTAAAATAGTGGAGGTTAATTTAAACTGGGATGGATAGTTCTTTTTGAAATAAACAACAGTTTTTACTTACAACCATAAACTAGATGCTAGTTAGAAATTTGTTTGAAATATAATATTGCTTTACTTCCCTTTTGTATGAAAGCTTATCTTTAATCCTGTGTACAAGAATGTAATTAGTAACTAAAATTTCTTTTTACTTCGTTTTCACGATCATTATACTTTAATTTCTAGTTGTTGCTTGAAATTTTGCTTATTTATTTACAGTACTATTTTAATTTTTTGCATGTTATTTACCAAAATTATAATAAATTATTTATATATGTATAATTGTATATAACCATTTTCATTCCTATATCTTAGCGTAACTGATGTCTTTTGTCGACAAAATATAATCTGAATTTATGAGTTTTTTTGCTTGTAACTTTTGTGGGGATATTTATTTTACTTTTTTATTATAATTTTCAAAATCAGGCATTGAATCAGGCGTGTTAAGTGGTGAGATTCAAGATTATCGGAATGTTAATTAATTATCTAACTTTTAATTTCTCTGATATGGAATCATCGTATGTGTATGAATCCAAATATTTTGGAAATGTAGTGATATTAACTGTTCTCAGATATATCAATCACTACTAAAACTGTCATGAAATGTTTATAGTAATTAATTTATACGAAAGTATCACTTGTTTGGCTTGAAGCTTTAGAAGCTTTAGTTGAGGGCGATTTGATAAAGGTTCTTGCCTTCATTTATTTAAGTTTTTATTAAGAGAAAGAATCCTTTAAAGAAACTTGTCAATGTACTTAACAATGATGAACTATCTTTATTACAAGAAAACTATCTAATATAATTTGTCATTTGACTCTTTGAAACCGAAAACTGTTTAATTTACTCTAAATACATGTCTAGACAATTATTTTAAAAGACGCATTTAGAAAATATTGAAATTTTGGGGAGTTACAAATAAAGAAATAGTTTTATTCAATTTTATAGTTAATTTTTGTTGCTTTTTCTTTTGTATAACATTACAAATTTAATTTAAATTTTCAAGTAATTTTGTAATATCTCTGACTTGAAGATGGTGATATATTATCTTAATATTAGATTTTATAATTCATTGGGGTTTTTTTAGTCCGATTCATCTATCATATAATAGCTATAAGGCCAATGCCTTATTCAAGAAAATCAAGAACCAACAGCGTTCTTAAACTGAGCGGATTGATACCTTTAAACACTAAAATCCCTTTTTCTGTGTTGTTGGCGGAGTCATTGTAAATTTAAGAAAAAAAAATATAACTCTTAACATATGGAATATTCTTGTCATTTTTAATGTATTAAGTTTATTATTTGACATTTTTTTTTATTTCAAACTTAAATAATACTTAGCAATATCTTTGTATACAATAATAAAAAAAAATGTGTGGTGAAATACGTATTAATCTATATATATAAAAGGACTTGTCCTCACTGACTGAGGTAAGACGCACGCACAGCCGTAACCGCTGTGCGTAGAAACATGAAATTTGGACAGATGTTTACTTTCGTAATCTGGACATCCACTAAGAAGGTATTTTGAAAAATTTTAACCCTAAAAGGGTGAAATAGGGTTTAAAAGTTTGTATGGAAAAAAAAAATCTGCACCGATTTTTATAAAATTGTAAATTCTGATTCTTAAAAATATTTAATTGAATACGGTTTTTTAGAATTTACCCCCTAAGGGTGCCAATAAGGGGTTGAAAGTTTGTATGGAAAGATGTTTAAATCGCCACCGATTTTTATAAAATTGAATTTTAGACTCTTAAAAATATTTCATTGAACACATGTTTCGTGGTTTATTAGAATTCACCCCTAAATAAGCAACCAAAGCTGCGCGCGTCCGCTAGTAAATAATAAAATAAGTATACAATCCACGACAATGATAAGTATGCATGCGCGTGCGCAACACAATGAACAAGTAGCGCCATCTGTTAAAAGCAAGGCATTTTAAGACTTATGAACTTAATATTAAGTTCATAAAGACAACGGTGTGGGTTATTAAAAATAGTTGGTTAGATGGCGCAATGAAAAGAACAATTTAAGTATAATTAACTAAAAATCATATATATGGTACGAAATTATTTGTAGCATTATATTTATTTACAGGTTATGATTCATTTAGTAATAATTTATATTCCACAAAGCTATATTATAAGCAGTTTATACAAATTAAGACTTTATATGTATCGTACTAAAGTACTAAACCACAGTTGCTTGATCATTAACAATATGTCTCGTACATGGTGTAGTACGTTCGGGGAATCCCAGTGACGACACCAAAAGCGCAGTAGCTTCAGCCAATAAGAAACTGTAATAACGATTTCTTTGAAAATCTAAAATATTATAGAAAAAATGTTTAAAAATATTTTAATAAAATGTAAACAAAATGAAACAGTGCATTTGATCTATTGTCCAAAATACAGCATTGTAGGACTTAAATAACACTTAGAAAAAGACACTTAAAATCTTCGTTCTGAATCGCGCTAACAAAGTTTTTTGCGTTTAGCGATATAAATAATACTTCCAAAGAATAACTCTCGGTCCTCTTAGAGGCTTCTTCATTGACCGACGCCTTGGTTGTTACCTAACTCTCTGTGTATTTCCAGTGGGTTCCAGCACCCGTCGTGGCATTTACGACTGCCCAATGACTTTCCAATTCCTTGTTCCTAACAATCGTCCTATAACATTTAAATCTAACAGATATCTCCTTAAGGTCAGTTTGGGTGTTGGTTCAGCCACTCGGGATAACCGAATGAGTGGGTGGATAATACAACCAAGGTTGCTCGATGGTTGGGCGATAGAAGCCTGGCCACGAGACATGGAGTTGTAGATGGTCTAGAGTGCGACCGCCCGCCACAGCGGTACGTCACTGGACTGTTAAAACAATGTCTGTGTTTGATATATGAAGGGTCCTGTAGGAGGCACCCTGAGACAAATAACTGTCTTATAGCCTCTTAAATATCTGCTTACCTATCTACCTAAAAAAAAAACCTTTTGCTTTTTTTAACTAATTATTAATGTCTTAACGATTAATTGTAATTTCATTGTATTTATAAGATATTATTTTTTTAATTTGTAAAATATTATTTCTAACAATAGCTACATGATGTACCTTGCACATATCAGGATAGAGATAGGAACCTAGTGTTTAGACACTCTATTTCCCACTCTCCGCCTCATTGTCTTTGTGTTGTTACCAGAGCGAGGAAATGAAAATAATTTATTCCCTC
>JAEBDU010012726.1:0-41473 GCA_016802625.1 Heliconius numata | reverse complement strand
CACTATTAATAGCATACCTTTTCCCACACTAAGTTAACAAAACTGGTCACGTGCGACTCTGACCTGCACGTAGAGTTCCGTACTTTAATGATTTTCTATTTACAGATTTCTTAAGTGTTGTAGACGATGTTGCCTTATTTATAGTAATAGCGGTATTAATAGTGCCGGCCTTTAGCTTCTTTTATTTCATTATAAAAGGTTATTTTAAAAGTATTTCTTATAAGATTCACATGGTTAATCGAAGGTCGGTCGTAACGCAAGAGCACAAGTAAACGCGACAGGTTCTAGATTCGATTCCTACTTGAGGAAATGGTTTTTTATATTTTAATTTTCTTGCTCTTGTAACAACGCAAAGCGCTGAGAAAAATTAAGCAGAAAATGTGGAAGTGTTTTTAGCTCACCGCTATATTCTCTACATAGCAGGAACACACAGGAACCTGGGAACCTAATGTTAAGACACTCTGTTCCCCATTAAAACATTTCCTTTGCTCACTTTCCTCCTAATCTTAAGGCATTGCGTGTTGAATAAAGAAACTCAATCTTTTCCACTAGTGGAAATTGAACCCACAGCCTGTCACGCCTGCACTCCCGCGCAAAAACTCCATATACGATAATGTTGAAAATGATGTTTGCTTAATAGTATTACTAGAACTAAATTTGAAAAAAGATAGTTTGTGCATTAGCACACTTATTATTTTAATGTGTTGTTAATTGAATCAGGTAGAAAAATATTTACATATGACCATACTAAAAAAATAAAAATAAAATAAAATGGTAGAGCCTTACAAAGCTATACAAAAGTTCAATTTTATTTGTTTTTGTTTAAATTCTTCCACCATTTCCCAAAATCAAAACTATTTTTGTGAAAAGCACGTAGAAACGTAAACATGATTTATGCATATATAAATTAAACACATTATTTTGATGGTCAAGTAAAAATAGAAACGGTGCACACAAAAACGATCGTAACATTCTTCAGTTATAAAGAACTGTTTTATATCACAGACGGTAAATAAAATGTTCATTTTCATTATTTTTGAGGTTTTTCCTCAATTTGTAGGGGGAAGTAGGGGTTATTGATACATCACCCTGCCTATTACACGATATAATTTTTATTATAGAATTTTAGAGGTTGTTGAAGTCGAACTGTAAACGCGTTGATTATGGGTTCTATTTCTATTTGGAGAATGAATTATTTCATACGAAAAAAAAAGACGCGATGTTGAGTTACCTTAACAAGCAATGTAACGAGTTAACTCAACGCCGCTTAAAATTCGGCGGTGCACGGAGAACGAAGTGTCATAACACAAGGTTCCCCGTACCTACCCTGCTATTTGCGTGAAGCTATGTTGATATTTTTAATTTCCTGTAAAAATATAGCGGCATATACATGCAATGCCTTGCATTCGGAAGAAGAGCTAAAAAGTGTCTTGACAATAGGTTCACTAAGCCTACCGTGATAAAGCGGGATAAAACGTGAAAAAAAACACAAAAACAATATTTGTATGTCTTTAAAAACACACGCTAAAACAATACATCTGTAGAATACGGAATAAACAAATTATAATAATTTCCGTTTCAAAACCATTCAAATTCAACTTTTCGGTTTAATTTACTTACTTGTTTACTTTGGCTTAAATAAGTAGCTTTGCGAAGTTAAAACATAACGTTACATTAATTAAGCCCAAGTCAACTTTTGGACCGTTGGGAAAAAATATTTGAGAGAATAAAAGGATAAGGCGGTAGTGGCGCAGCGGGGCTGTGAACGCTACGGTTGTAGGTTCAATTCTCACTCGGGGAATGGGTTAATACATTAGGACCCCCCGGCCAACTCTTCTATATGCTATACATATATAGGATACAGAATCAATATTAATTTTGCCTTTAAGAATCTTTTAGCACTTTCAAAACTATTAAATTTAAAAGAAATAACCACTGAGAAACTTTTCTAAAAATAACATTTTTTGTGAAATTTTAATTATTCTAAACTCATTTAAAATAAACCGTAACATAGAGTTGTGAAAAAGTTTTAAATCTCCGAGGGATTCATTGACCTTTTTTGATACTGATTATAAGTATTCATAGATATACTTTATTTAAATAATTATGTATTATTTTGTAATTTCACCATGTATTCCTCGTATACTAGTTTCGGCAGAGGGCACCTAGTGTTAAGACACTCCGTTCTCCACTTTTCACTCAATTATTGAGACATTAAATAGTGTGACAGAATTCAACGCCGCGCTTTGTTTTGTTACCAGAATTAGTAATAAAAAATGTTTCATTTCCCCAAAGTTTTCTTGAATCGATCTTACAGGCTTACGTCCGTCAATTAAAATTGAAAATTTATTCATAATTGTTAGCTTTCATAATTTGCTATCCACAACGCCAAGACTAGCATCAAATTGAAATGGAATATATAAAAAAATATTTTTACTATAAACATACAAAGCTAAAACTTCAACTTTACTCATTTACCAAAATAATTTACGCAGATGTTTAACATCACAACACAAATCAAATTGCGCAAATATTTGTATATTACATACATCTGCTACGCCACGAGTTTATTTAACCAAACTGTTTAAGGTCGCGTTATATGGACGGTATTTTTGGAACGATTTCTTGATCTGATGATAGCTAGATTGCATACGTAGAATAATTCTAGACCCTAGGTTATAGAGAAATCTTGGTATTTCCTCTGTATTCTGAATACAGCAGCAGGAACAGCTCCGGTTCCCACACCGGTGCGACGAAGCAGAGCGACAAAATAAAAATATTCCAAACCCTCGAATATGAGTGGGGATTGAGCCCCAAAATAAAGGACTATTACAGTCAGAAGATATTATCTGGAAGTTTTTTCTCTTATCTAATAAGCGGGTCACTTGATATTAAGTGATTACCGCTGCACACATTGCCAGCATCAGAAAAACCACCAATACGTTGCTAGTCTGTATATACTGTTAGTATGAACTCTAATTTAAAATTAATAAATAACTATATAAATCTGAACTCTAATTTACGAGTCAACAAATAAATAAGCACATATCAACTCTAAACTCTACTCTAGCTAAAAAACTTATTTCATTTAAAATAGCCCGGTATATTTCCAGAAATAGCCCATCGGTTGATGTTTATAATTAAAACGAAACCTAAACTGTAATACCCCGGAACTTTCATTTAAAAGCATATAAGGTCTTCCGCCCGTTAAGAATAGCTTCATAATATCCAACACTTTTGACCTTTAAATAATTTTGTTTTAAAAAATATTATATTACTCGTATAATATAAAAAAAATATTATCGTTTCATACAATAACTAGACTAAGAAAGAAAAAAATAATAAAGGATTTCTAAGTAAAGAATATATACATATTGTATCATGTTATTTTATGATGAGACTTATTTTGAAGCTCTGGTAACCAGGCAAAGCGCCACGGAAAGGTCTGCTACTCAACACACAATGCCTCCAGAGAACTGAATGCCTTGATACTATGTTCACAGAAATTAATTAAATGCCATCAGCATAATTTATCTTGTTCTAAAATTAATTTTCCGATTACGTGGCATACCCGCAACCAACGTTATTCCAATAGCTTCCTTTGGCCTTTCGTGAACTTCTTTAATGATTATAAATAAGATTTGTATTAAATAATAGTTATTACTTCGTGTTTAAGGAGTATTAACTGTACCTCTTTACTGCTATACTATAGCAGTAGTGTATAAGCCGTATTTAACAACGTTCAAACACGAAGCTTTCATACTCAAAGAGTGTTATATGAAATGAATGCTTTTTATCATTTATAAGAGTACATTTTGACCTCATTACTTAGTTTCTTTAAGTACAGTAAGTAACTTTTCTTTTTTTCTATAGCTCATGCTGTATTTGCAGAGAGAAACCAGTGTAATAACACTTCGCTTCGCGCTCCAACACCGCTTAATTTTGTGAGTGGAGGGCTGCGTGGAGGAACTTATAGCTGCAGTGTTTCTTCATGCCAGAAAGTGCAACAGAAAATAATTCATTCCCCAGTGGAATCGAACCCACAACCATCGCGTTTACAGGCAGACACTGTGCTGAACGCTGTCCTACTGCGCCACGACGGCCTCAAGCCTAGTTTAAAATATTATAGAACATAACCTTGATTTCAATCTAGCTTCACGCCTTTTCTCTATCCAATCTATTAGAAAATCTATTTTCCAATCTATTTTTATTTTATTAGAGAGTTTTAATGTGACGCAGCGTTGAGCTCCGCCACTCATCACATAAGGGGGGTAAGGGGAGAACGGAACCAAGATCTTATCCGACCCAAGCGCCAACCTCACCTGCACGCGCCGGGGATTCTTTCCGGAAACCGGCGGCGACGAGCTAAGCATCGTCGTGGTGCCCCCTGCTATATAACGAACGAGGCAATGGCGACCGAATAATAGGCGGTATAACCTAAACGCCCAGTGGTATAACCATGTGGAAGAGGCTTCAACGGCCTTGGATGCAAAATACTTCCTAAAACGCTTGGTGCAGAAGGCAACGGGAAACCACTGCACTATCTTCCCTAGTAACCAACTTCACATGAATAAAGTCAATAAAATAATGGCCCCGAATACCCGGCGTCCCTTTAATGGGACAGGGGTGCAAAGAATCCCCGGGTGGAAACCATTGAGAATAGCCACATGGAATGTGAGAAGTCTAAAGAGTCCAGACAAAATTTACAATATAAAGAACGAGATGACAAGATTAAACATCGATATTTTAGGAATTAGTGATGTAAGATGGAGGGGTTGCGGGAAGCATGACATAGACGAAGACCTTGTATTATATTACTCTGGCTCAGAAGAATCTTCGAATAAACACGGTGTCGGTATTATCTGCAATAGACAATTTAGTACATCTATAAACTTCGTTCCAAAGTCAAATCGTACCATGATGCTCCAAATTCAAGCTAAACCAAGAAACCTGAACATTATTCAAGTTTATGCACCTACTCAAGATGGCACAGACCGGGAAATGGAAATTTTCTATGAAGAAGTAGACCAGCTAATGAGAATCACTAAAAAACATGAAATCAATATGGTATTAGGTGACCTGAATGCCAAGGTGGGAGAGGGAGAGGTTCAGGGAGTTGTGGGAAAATATGGCCTGGGAAAACGCAATGACAGAGGTGACAGGTTTATTCAGTTTTGCCAAGAAAAGGACCTCGTCATTACAAATACCTTTTTCCAACTTCCACCAAGACGGCAATATACATGGACGTCACCAGGACACACGCCTGATCGTATAGTCAGAAATCAGATTGATTTCATTACAATCAATAGCAGATTTAAGAACTGTATTAAAAGTGTAAAAACATATCCTGGGGCTGATATTAGATCGGACCACAATCCTGTTATCGCTGACATGTTATGCATACTCAAGAAAATACGAAAAAGGCAGAAGACCAGGCCTAATATTGGAGCTATCAAAGATAGAGATGTAAGATATAGGGTAGAACATGATATTAACAGATGGGCTATGGATGAGGAGAGACAGATACCAAAAACTGTGGATGATATGTGGAAAGAATTAAAATCAAAATGTTATGAAATCAATGAGAATTATTTTCGGCCTAAGAATTGGGTAAGCAAGCATATTTGGATGACAGACAAAATTTATAGTCTTATGGAAGAAAGGAGACAATATAAAAACACTAATCTTGAGAAATATAACATCATAGATAAAAAAATACGGAGAGAAGTGCGCTTCGCAAGAAACTCCTGCTACGAGAACAGATGTGAATATATAGAATATCTTAATAAAAAACACGACTCATTCAATTTGCATAAAGAAATTAAAGAAATGGCAGGACAGAAAACCAATAACCATCACCAGATTTTGGATGATAATAATATACCAATTATTGAAATGGACAAAAAGAAGGCTCTATGGGAACAATATATTCAAAGCTTATTTGCGGACAGCTCGAGGAAGCTTACAGTACATACATTGGAACATCTAAGTAACCTTGACTACCCATTCTTAAAGGATGAAGTCGTAAAAATGCTTCGACGAGCTAAAAATGGAAAAGCCGTGGGGCCCGATAACGTTTTCATTGACGTCTTAAAACTTATTGATGAAGAACACGTCACAGTTTTGGTGAAAATCTTTAACCAAATTTACGACACCGGTCATATACCAGAGGATTGGCTGAAATCAACTTTTGTCGCGTTTCCCAAAAGTAAAACTGCACGAAAGTGTGGAGACTTTAGGCTGATCAGTCTCATGAGCCATGTCTTAAAACTTTTCTTATCACTTATTCATGAAAGAATAAAAATAAAATGTGATCAACAGCTTGGCGATACTCAATTCGGATTCAGAACTGGACTTGGCACGAGGGAAGCCTTATTTGCGTTGCAGGTTTTGGTGCAGAAGTGCAGAGATATGCAACAAGATGTTTTTCTTTGTTTTATAGATTACGAGAAAGCTTTCGATCGAGTAAAACACAGCCGCCTACTAGAAATTTTAAGTAATATTGGACTGGACAAAAAAGACATCCGCATTATACAAAATCTGTACTGGAATCAAATCGCAACAGTCAGAGTAGAAGGAGAAGAAACTCATGAAATCAGCATCGAAAGAGGAGTTCGACAGGGATGTATTTTATCGCCTACTCTTTTTAACATCTACTCGGAAAGGATTATGACCGAAGCTCTCGAAGATTTATCATATGGTGTCAAAATCAACGGATACCGTATTAATAACTTGAGATATGCTGATGACACAGTCCTAATAGCTTCATCAGCGGCCGAACTACAAGAAATGGTAAATCGAGTTAACGAAAGCAGCGTCGAGGCGGGTCTGAAGATTAATGTCACTAAAACGAAATTCCTGACTATCTCCACTAAAGGTAACCCTCACTATACCTTATTTGTGGCAGGCCAAAGAGTCGAACAGGTGGATAAATTTAAATATCTAGGAACATGGTTAACACAGAAGTGGGACAGCGAAGTAGAAATAAAAACTCGTATTGAAATTGCCCGGAGTTCTTTTGAGAAGATGAAAAAGGTACTCTGTAACAAAAACATCAAAATCCCATTACGTGTACGTATGCTTCAAAACTACGTGTGGCCTATAGTTCTATACGGATGCGAGTCTTGGACTATTAGAGAGGATCTTAGAAAACGTATAGAAGCCTTTGAAATGTGGGCATATAGACGGGTTCTCAGGATTTCTTGGATAGATAAAATATCTAATGACGACGTACTACGCCAAGTTGACCAAAAACGTAAGCTTTTGCAAACCGTTAAGCAGCGTAAAGTTGCATATCTAGGGCATGTATGTAGACATGATCGATACAAACTTCTGCAAACTATAATAATGGGAAAAGTTTCTGGGAAAAGGAAAACCGGCGGTAGAAGAAAGTCATGGCTAAGGAACATCAAAGAATGGACTGGAATTAAAAACGCCGTAGATTTAATTCATTTGGCTAGGGACAGGACCAAGTATGCGAAGTTGACTGCCAACCTTCACTAGTTGGAGAGGCACTTTAAGAAGAAGAAGACTCATCACATGATGGCTCCAGAATTCGCTGCCTACCCTTCTATGTGCGGCATAGAACGTGAAGCGTGAAAAATAGAGTATTATTATTTTTAATTCCAACGAAAATGAGAAAAGACGGATAATTCCATTTCACGTCTCAAACTCAACGCAAATAAAATTGCGGTCGACAATTAGTGTAAAAGCATTTTTAAATTTACAAATAATATAAAGCTTTTATGTATTTCTGTTGAGACGAGGCGCGAAAGCTCAACAAGTGGTTTTTTTAAATATATTATGCTTTTATATTTTCATCCCGCTGTCGTAAATATATGAATTGTAAAATGAAAACGAAGCTTATTCCTAAATAGGTATCTACTTAATATTAATGTGCATTCTACCTTTTGTTTTGTGGTCTCGCCACCTAACACGCAATAATTCTAATAAAATGGCGATATCTAGAAAACGGACTAACTTACTACTAAATTCTTGAAATTAATATTTGTATTATTTCATATATATATATTAACCTTCAATACTTACCCACTTTCCGCACAATTTTACAAACGTTGGGTGGAGGAACGCAACGCGGCACTGTTATCTTGTTACCAGAGCAAAGACATGAAAATAATGCATTACCTCGAATGGGAATCGAATGCACAACCTTCATGTATACCCTACATACATACCCTTTACCACTTCTCCACGGCATCTGAATTTCTAAACAAAATCCTAGAAAAAACAAAGCCAAATCCTAAAACCTAACAGTCAGACTCACAATAAACACTACAATATATACATTCCAGTATACAATCACCATTCGACCTACTTCCCTCTGTCAATTAGTACTTGATAAATGTCATTGTTTGTACGGTAGGTACACGATTAATGATCTGCCCAAAAGGGAACCCGTTTCAACGCATTAACGAATTGATTGAAACTTTGTTGAAATGTGAATTCATTTGGAAGAAACTCGTTTTGTCTAGTAAAGTAGGTTTTTTTTACAAGCGGTGGTTATAGGTTCAAATTTTGTATCTAAGGATTAGAGCTTACCGGAGAGAAGAACAAGAGAACCGTGTAATTCATTGCACCTTTGGAGAATGCTGAGAGCTGCGTAAAGATCTGTCTGATAAGATATCTAAAAGATCTGAAAAAAGATCTGATCAGATATCTGTAAACTTGAATGGCGGTAATCAGAGCGAAGAAATAAAAAAAAATCATTACCCCGAGTGGGAATGGAGCCCACAACCATAATGTTCCCAGTCAAGGACAGTGCCGCTGCTGTGACGGTCTCATAAATAGTACATTTTAAAATAAATACAAATCATGGAGAGAACATTTTATTTTTGAAGGCTTCACTTTCTTAATTAAAAAACTTTAAATATTATACAAGCTGTTATTTATTTATTGTTAGAAAACTGTCGTGACAAGACAGGCCCGTAAATGGAAAAATAAAGATAAAAACAAATAGGCATTTCATATTCTTTTTCATTATTGATGGTAATTTAGTCCTAATTTAGTACAGTTGGGTCATTTGAGCTTATCAGAGTTTTTTATGGCCTTCGCACTGTAACCGTGCCAAAAAACCTATGTCAAGATACATATAGCAAAGTAATTTGTTATACTTGTCCTAAAAAGAACCAGACTTAATATATCATTTAAGATTTTCTATTATTATTCACGACATCTCCTTTCGGATTGCTTGAGCATATTGGACAAATTTAAAATATTTCTTTAGCACTAACTAACTTAGTGTCAAGACACATCGTTCTCCGTTTTCCGGTTGGATTTGAGACATTGCGCGTTAGGTGGCGGAACTCAATACCGTGGCTTGTCTGGTCAGAGGAGTTAAATAAAGAACATTTATTACCTTGAGTGGGAATCGAATGCACCACGATAGGCTCAATATTTCTATAAAATAAACAAAGAAATTATTGTGAATAAATTAAATATTTGGCTTTTATTAGCGTTTAGCGTTTATTGCTAGAGTCTAATTTTACATAAATGTTATTTTATTTGTACATTTTGTTTTATTTAATTTATTGAATAATTTAATAAAAATGTTTATTGCCGTACTAACCTTACGTGGGTTATCTAAAAGAAATAAATGACTAAAGTAATTAAGATAAGAGAGTTATTAAAGTGAAATTAAGTGCTTGCACCCGAATACTACTAGCTATAAAATAATAACTGCTTTTTAATGTTTAAATTTATTATGTAAATAAAATTATAATCATAAAACAATGACCCGTGTGACAAAGTGATGCTATTATTATCAGTTGTTACAAGTTCTATTCCCGCCAGATGAGAAACGATTTGAAAAAAATCAAATCTCGGCTCATATTCAAAACATATTACGTTTTTTTTCTTGGTGTGGTTATTTTCTTTGTCGTCTTCGATATTTTTTTGGTATCACGCTATGTCCCGCACCTACTAAATGAGGTAAGCACAGGAAACCTAGGAGTGTTAAGACACTCCGTTCCTATTAAGATTATAAACAACTGCAAGCATAAATAGTTATATAGTTCTGTCTAATAACTATTGTAATTTGAATAAAGTACCAATCTCATATAAATCTTTTTAAGTAAGAATTACATATTGATTTAATATACAAACAAGGTAGGAAGCCATTGTGGCGTGGAAGAAATATACATATTAAATCATTTCAAAATAAAAATTATATATTTTTATAGAACAATCAAAATGTCACTCACCGTCAAATATTCCATTATCTCAACACAAAACAACGATATCAAAATAATTGTTGTAATTCATACAAACTTTTTAATTATTCATTGTTAACTTTGCTCAGATTTTGTTTCCATTTCGACAATTTACGGGATCCATCTCGTTGAATGTATCCCGTTGAACGTATCCCGTTTAATGTATTCAACGGAATGGATCCATCAAAAAGTTTTGACATGAACGGCTTTGAAGCTTAATTTCAATTCAATTGTAAAAATTGTATTACGTGTAAATAGCATAATTATTGTTTTCCAAGTTTTAATGGAAAACAATAATTATGCTAAATTTCCTTTTAAAAATAATGTTTATAGAATTAATGACAAAATATTACCTTTTAATCGCTATTCTTGTCTCAATGGTTTCATCTTGTTTTTATTCCCATATTAGTGGGGACATGCGGCTTTACCCACTTCGTTTTGTGCAATTTTTTGTAGGCTTATTAAATAAAATTCGTTGGTTATTTTAGTATGGCTATTTTTTATTTTTTTTATCTTTTTGAATTGGGCTCGCAAAAATTGTCATATTTAAAATAAAAATGCTTAGTTTTTTCATCATCTATCAGATTGGCGGCAGATATGTGCGCACGGCATTCACAGTTTTTGAAAGTATGAGTTTCTCCATAACCTTCTCTATCGGAAAGTCCTATAAAAATCGGCTTACTCATATCATACACCATTCCTAAACTGTAAATATTTTCATAAACATATTCAATAAACATTCGTATCATTCAAGCGGGCGAAGCCGCCCAGTCCGCTAGTAATTTCATAACACTAAATTCGTTTAACAAAGTATTTTAAACTTGGAAACAGAATGAAAGCACTATTTTGTTTTCTTTTTGAATATTTTAAAATACTATTCACACTCAGGATTACAAACATATTGAAATTCCGTTTAACAATTTCACTGCTCTTAAATATGTAATCCCTGGAACGGTTTTAAATCTAGGATTAAAAATTTATACGTATTTTTAAAAGTAAATAAAAATTGTTTTATATTTATTTGTTTTAAGTAAATAAATAAATTAATATTATTCGGCGGGAAGTGAGCAGTGGAGTGTTTTAGCATTAGGCTCCCTCTGCCTAAACTGCTACATGATATAGTGTGAAAAATGTGTGATTATTAATAGCCCATTTAAATATGTAATTTTAAAAAGAGAACGAAAATGTTACCGGAAACGCTCGCTATCCTCAAAAGCAAATACATACGTCATGCAAATCAAACGACCTTCTATTAATCCGGCGCGAACAAAATGTTTATTTTATTTGGACACCTTTTCCCCGCTCATTACACTTCACAGTAACTTTGAATTAAAATATTTCGATTTTATGAATTTTTCATCATTTCCCACTTGAAAAGATTAAGTGATATTTATTTTGGCGTCCTTTTTTGACTTTAGATCTTTTATGATGAATGGGAAAGTTGGGTAATTTTAAAGGTAATTTTAATATTTTAAAGGTAATTATTCTCCTCGGAGAATATTCCATAACTAACGTATTTATTCCCACAGCGTTTTAATAACGTTATATTGTTACATTGTTTTAGGTTACTTCTAAAAATATATATACTTTGAGAAGTTTAGAATTAGGAGGCTTGGCGGAACCCAACGCAGCGTTTCGCCTCGTTACCAGAGAGGAGAAAAAAAAATTAAATATTTCATTTCTTCGAGTGGCAATCGAACCTACAATCAGTCGCGTTTACCGGCCTCAAGATAGATAGAACATTATATTACCGTTTTGATTAAGAATACACATAGAGCTAAATTGTATAACATGCACCGACACCCATTCTTACTTCCATTAAATAGTTTTGACAAAACAAAACAATTTCGACTCTATACCTGTACAATGAAAGTTCACAATTGAAATACAATGAAAATATGAAGTAGCGCCATTGAAAATGATTATTGTTATGTTATTACCGCCCTAGCTTTGTTGGTATTTAAACCAGAAATGCTCGAAGCGCGCGTAATTGGAATTTTCATTTTCTTATAACGTCTATTAGTGAAATAGTTTACATTTATGGAAGTATTTTATGATACAACGTTAGCTCGTGACTTCGTCTGTGTTATTTTATTATTAACAAAACGAATAAGAAAAAATATATACATAATCTATGCTATGGTAATGAGGCAAAACGCGGCGTTGAATTCCGCCACTCAAAATTCAATGCCTCTAGAATTTGGCAGAAAGTGGAGAGCGAAGTGTCTTAGCGCTTGATTCCCTCTGCCTCTGTTACAAGCGGGATACAACAAGCAGCAAATATATCTTTTTAACCAACGCGAACACAATATCTAGTTTTTTAAGTGGCAAAAAAGAAACAAATAGTTGATTACTATTTTCTCCCTATGAAGCTGGTAAATTTAAAACAAAGAGGTGTGAAATTATTAAAAGCACATTTAAATATGCAATTTAAAAAATAGAACGAAAACGTCACCGGAAACGCTCGCTATCCTCCAAAGCAAACACGTCATGCAAATCAAACGACCGTCTATTTATCCGGTGCGAACAAAATGTTTATTTTATTTGGTCACCTTTTCCCCGCTCATTACACTTCAGAGTAACTTTGACTTTAGGTTTTTCGATTTTATGAATTTTTCATCATTTCCCACTTGAAAAGTTTAAGTGATATTTATTTTGGTGTTCTCTTTTGACTTTAGATCTTTTATGGTGAACAGAAAAGTTATGTCATTTTAAAGATAATATTACTTTCAAGCATACTCATCATATAACAATATGCGGGAAAAAGCGTGAAGCTGAAAAAATGTGATTTAATATTATTGCCATGGCAAAGATTGGCATATTTTTTTCATGCCTTATACCCATGCCCATATATTTATACCCATAGCTTATAGCTTACGGACCGATATAGCTTACAGCATAGCTTAAGAAATAAATAACTTTATAATATTAAAACTTAAGAAATGAGCCAAACAGAAGCTTATTCCTCTATATTTATAAAACTCGTTCAACATCGAGTGAGAAATGTACAAGGCAGTCAGAACTACGCGGCGTAGAACGCTAAAATTTGTCATTTAAGACTCAAGAAGTATGGCAGAGCACTAAATAAGGATTTCTCGAAATTCCTAAGGGAATGGGAAAAATATGACTTAAAATTATACATCCTTAAGTCCACGCTAACAAAATGTCGGGTAACGACTAGTTACTACTACATATAAAATGCTACCATAACAAAGATTTTAAACCAAAAAAAAACCTGTAAAATTAAATCATCGAGGTCTTCTCACTCCCCCGCAAGGAGAAGGAGGAAACGGTTTTGGAGCATTGCCCCCTGACCGTGGTTGCAGCCGTCGCCCACAACCATGGGCGAGTCACTGGGAGGTCTCCTAGAGACCTGTGTATCCTCTTTAGGGAGCCACTCGCTACTCGTGCGATCCGCCCAGCCAGGTGAGACCCTCAGTTGCCCTGAGGGAGGCCCAGCTTAGACGCTCAGCGACCGAGTAGCGGCTCTAGCTTCATATTGAGGACGGGTTGAGGATGTCCCGAGGGAACTTCTTATGGTCCGGTGGGCGAGCATGCCATGGGGCGATGGTACGGAGGTGATGATGGCGGGATGTGTCCGCCTTGGAGTAAACTCCACGTGCCAAGCGAGAGACAAAGTCGTCCAGGGTCTCTATGCCAAGATCCCGGCGAATTGTCTCGTTTCGGACGTAGCGTGGTGCGTCGGTGAGTAACCGTAGGGCTTTTGTCTGCTGGGTGCGGAGCTTCTTCCTATTCGTTTCGCTTGTTAGAGCGAACCATGCGGATGCTGCATACGTAAGGCGGGATCTGATGTAGGTTTTATAGATCCCAACCTTCGTGTGCAGTGGCAGTCTTGATTTGAGCGTGGGACGCAGAAGTGCTATGGCTGCTCTCGTAGTGTCCACGGCTCACTTGACGTGGGGCTCCATCGTCAGAGTCCGGTCCACGGTAACCCCAAGGTACCGAGCTGTGGGCGACCAAGCTATGGTCTCCCCTTGGAACTGTAGCGGCGACGGGAGTTTCCTGTGAAGGCCAACGGAGACTGCCTGTGTCTTCCGGACGTTAACGGACAGTCTCCACTTGGCAAACCATTCCGGCAGAACATCAAGGGCGCGCTGCATCTTGACTGCAGCATGCCAGGGCTTCAGAGACGTAGTAATTAAGGCCACGTCGTCGGCGAAAAGGGCCAGATGTGCTTGGGGATGCACCGGGATATCGTCAGTGTAGATCGCATATAAAGATGGCGAAAGGCAGCTTCCTTGGGGGACTCCTGCGGTGATGGGGTATTCATCGGATAGAGCGTTTTCTACTCTTACAGAGAATGCTCTGTGTTCCAGGAACGACGCGATCACTCTCACCACCTGGCGAGGAATCTGCGTCTGGAGAATCTTGAAAAGGAGCCCGGAATGCCAGACGCGGTCAAACGCCTTTTCTATGTCTAGAAAAGTCGCGACCGCACTCTCACGTTTATTGCGGGCAGCTACCAGATGATGAAGCACGCGGGACACTTGGAGTGTGGTGGAGTGTTCGCTGCGAAACCCGAATTGCTCAGGGCGCGGATGGAAATGCGCCCGTACATGCAGGAGTATCAGCTTCTCCAGAACTTTCGCCAGTGCCGGTAGAAGAGTGATGGGGCGGTAACTATCTGGGAGAAGTACATTCTTCCCCTGTTTAGGCAGCATGATGATCTGGCCTTTCTTCCAGATAGTCGGAAAGTGTCCAATTCTTAGCACGGCATTAAATAGACGCACTAGTGCTACTATTAGCTGGCGGGGGAGGCGACGTAAAGCGGCGTTAGAGATTCCATCAGCTCCTGGGGCTTTCTTCAATGGGAGGACGGCTAAAATCTTCTTCACTTCTGTAGGACTGAAGAATAGACCTCCGTTTTCTACAGTCTTCGAGAGTTCGGCTTTGACCTCCGCCTCCACACAGGCAGAATGCGTGGGGTTGCTGCTGGGATGCGGAGAAAAACAGCGTACGAGATGTTCCGCAAAGATTTCAGCACGGTCCTCGGCGCGATATCTCACCGTGTTGTCACTGTGAAGGAGGGGTCGGACAGGTTGTTTGGACCCTGTGAGTTGCCGGCAGAGTCGATGGAGCGAGTTGAGATCATCGCTGGCGTGCTCCAGTCGGCTGCTCCATGACTCTGCCGCTTCAGTCTCCAGTTCAAGTCTCACTTTTTCCGTAGCCTTATTGAGTTTTGACTTGATACGTGGGTCGCGAGTGGTCTGCCAGAAAAGTCGAAGGCGCCGCTTCTTTTTTATTAATAGAGCGAGGCGGTGGCTGGTTGGTGGGAGGCGGTACGTCATCGGGGTAACAGTCGTCGCTACGTCCATTGCATCCCGTATGGTTGAGGTTAGAGTCTCGGCCATGTGGTCCAGCTGCTCGGGTCGCTCCAGGGGCTCATTCCTAGGGGGTAGGGTATGGATGAGGTGGTGGCCAAACTGTTCCCAGTTGATGCGTCTTCGTGTAAAATTAAAAATTTAAAGCAATTCACGAGCTATTTTTCTCGCAAACATTTGACAACGCGATTCACTGCAGAATTCAAAGCGAGTTCTTGCTAGCATTCCTCGCGTTCTTGAAAACCAGTAGTTAGGGTTATATTTATTTTGTCCGTATATGTACATATATACGTATATATGACAATGTAAGTTAAATTATAATTTGAACATATATTTTTGTAATGTGTT
Source organism: Heliconius numata (assembly GCA_016802625.1). Lineage (NCBI taxonomy): Eukaryota > Metazoa > Arthropoda > Insecta > Lepidoptera > Nymphalidae > Heliconius > Heliconius numata. The sequence continues at coordinate 25,554 of JAEBDU010012726.1, read as the reverse complement.
GGACAGACAATTTTTTTTTTAACACAATAAAGTGACGAGTTAATCCATTATGGATAGAAAAGGTACGGGATAGGCAGAAGGAACCTGAGAACCTGGTGCTATGACACTCCGTTCCTATAAAGATATTCCCGTTCCCCACTTTCTCCCACATTCCGGAGGCACTGCGTGTTGAGTTATGGAAATCAACGTCGCGCTTGGCCTTGGCACCAGAGTGAGGAAATAAAAATATCAAAAGTTTCAAGACATTAAAATATGAAATATTTCATTTTCTCGAGTGGAAATCGAACCCACAACCCCAACCCTCGCGTTTACAGTCACGAGCCTTTGCACGACTGGCCACTGGGGATTTTTTGATTAATTGAAAATACACAGCAAGTATTATAACTATAAATTATTCCCTTAGAGATTCTACAACCATCATATTTCTTCCCACACCGCGAGCGCTTCAATAATGTTTTATTATTACACTGTTTTACGTTACTTCTAAAAATGTATATTAAATATAAATTATATTCCATTTTTTCTTAAATACAATAAGAAATGTAAGAGGACACCTGTCAATAAATCAGTAGCAGAGAACAGAAATCGAAATAATAATGAAAACGACTCCAATTTCGGTTATATTTCCAACCTAGCCCAACTTTCAAGCTGAAACATGATTGGTCGACATAAATCTGAAGACCTACAGATCTATACACCACAGTATCTGCGACCCATTTTTCAGTCTCCGACAGGTTCTGTTATAATAGAAGGCCAACTTAGAGTATGCTTGGGAATGTCTAAATAAAGATTTCTTTAGTCAATATTGAGACAGAATTTAGTGTTAAGTGTTAAGATTGCGAATAATTCACGTTTCGTTTTAAATGGCGGAACCCAACACCGTGATTTGTTTAACAAGACCGGATATATGGATCTTTCCTCAATTCTAGCCGAGGATACAGTGCTTGACATCGGAACAATTAACGTAATGTAATATAGCCTTCCTCGGTACATGGATAGTCCAAACACAAAAAAAACCATAAAAAAATCACTAGTTCCTGAGATTAACACGTTCAACAAAACAAACTGTTCGGCTAGAAAGTTACTAGTATAAATTGTTCGTGTAAATTGAACAAAATAAAATAAGTCCGATAAATCATGTTAACAAGTTTCATTATTAAGTTGTTAACACGCTTGTATCACTTCTATTCAACTTTTCACGCTGGGAACCCATCAAACTGGGCCGAAGTGAAAAATTGATGTCATTATTTCTTCAGAGACGGACAAGGGCAAGTTTCAAAGAGTAAAATATTCTTGTTTGAAGTACTTTCTTAACAAGTTGAATCGATTTACTTTGATAGAACGTTTGAAGTGACATTTTATTTAGGGTTCTCTGAAGAGAACGGAACCAAACGTCTTTAAATTACAAAAGATTGGCCATTTTTTGTGAATTGTTGTTTTTTAAGGACATGGTTTTATTTTCGTTTCTTGGGAAAATATGGCGTTTACCCAATGTCTTTTTAAATGTTTTCCGTTATCGTACGCTGTAGAGATTCTACAGTGTATAATAACTATTGTTAGTATAGACAACTGATACGTACACTCGTACAAAACCTGAAAATCTCTTTTATTTCAACTACTAATACATACATCATACTTTAACAATACCATCTATATTGTAATGTTTTCCTCACATTACACACTAGAGACCGCTCAAAACTTCTTAGTCCTCTCTTAGTCCTTTTCTGTACTCCCCTGGGACCCTACAGGTCAAATGTCAGCGATCTATCCCACGTAGTTTCGGCTGTGCGTTGTCTGTTAGTCACCCGGTCACGGAAGGGTTTTATACGTTTAGATTATATAATGAGTTATCGAACAACAAATAAGGTGATAGACCTTATCTGTTAAAAAATTACCTAATATATCTTTTTCATTATTCTTTCGTCGGTCGTTCAACATCCACCTCTTTATTTTCATTCATGGCCATTATGCTCGTAGATATTAATTAATTGAGAAACCCTGACGAAGATGGCGTATCTTGACACTACGTTCTCTTTGCTACTCTGCCAAATGCAAAAGTTGAAATCTGTGTTATAATACTGCTTCGGCTTTTAATAGAATAATCTTATTTGAATATCTCCTTCACTATATTTCAATTTCTTTATGAAACACTAACGTAAAGTGTATTACTAGCAAAATACGAACGGCAATATTAAAAAAATAGTTCAATTTAAACATCATTATTAAATTTAAGATTAGTACCTTAGAGTATTACCCGATAGGACTTGTGTTATATAGACATTTTAAAATTCGAAGGTACAGCTGTGCACAAAAACTTGGCATCCGATACAATTTTTGCATTCTTGAATATCGGAACACTGTCCCGTAAACGTACAAACAAGGGTTGTTTATTTAAGAATAGGTACTCTTGGTGACTTATTTCTGTCTACTCGACAAGGTTCGTTAAGATTTTAAAAAGAAAATGCGAAAATTCAAATACAATTGCGGAACAAATGTGGGCTTATTTCGCTTTTTACCGTGTTTTGTTTTTGGAAAGCCACGTTGAAGACCTAACTAACTTCTGCGAGGAGGCCCTACTATTATTAATGCTTGTAACTTGTACTCTTTAGTCTTTATTGACATCTATCTTTTGTAACGTAGAGAGTCTTAATTTAGAATAATAAATTAAAATTGATTAAAGTTCAATTTACGCAATATTGTCGAGACTTACAACTAACTCGTATATAGGGAGTTGTTAGAACCAAAAATATTTAAGTTTCATATTGGCAAGTCAAAGCTCGGCTTTGAGTTCCGCAACTCAACGCGCAATCTTAAATTCTAGCAGAAAGTAACGAGCGAAGGGTTTTAACTTACTCTTTCTGTCTACTTTATTTTATACAGAAAAATCAACCCCAAGGGTTGTACCCCTAGGAGTTAGAAGTGAAAAATCTCGTTGTGTATCAATATGGAGAGAAACGCCCAAAAATATTAAGCTTAGCAACATAATCAATACAATCAAGGTTATTATGAAAAGTTAATATAAAACAGGAAAAAAATCAAAAAAATATTGTAGTACTTAATTAAAATAGCTTCAATTATAACATTGTATTAAGTAACAAAGTGGAATGTCTATGAAACGTTTTGAAACATTTGTGTTTTTGACAAGCCTCGGTCTCGTTAATGAATATTCCTATTAAATTAGATATTGTTAGGAATTATAAAATTAATTACGCAGGCTAGGAGATTGTCGAAAGTGAGATGATTACCGGACATTAGACGTCACTGACAAAAACTTAAATCTACAACGTAATGGAGATATTAATATTAATTTCTTCGCTTTTGTAAGAAAACTAGGGCCAGCGCGGCGTTGAGTTTTGTCACTTATCATGCAATTATTTGAATATTCAGGGAATCAGGGCCAGAACCTGTGTGTCATTATAATGAGTATAAAAACCGATCAAGTGCGATTCGGAGTAACACACGAAGGTTTCAGTACAATTATCTATAAAAATGGCAAAAAAATCACGTTTTTTCTAAGAGTCTCCCGTACAACAAATTTGCCCTAAAATATTTATTTTATTTTATTTTTTAGTTATAGCGGCAGAGTAAGGGTCTGATTTTAGCCTTTGGGTACGGAACCCTAAAATCTCACCAGCACGTGTTGCCGACGAGAAACACATTTTAATATACGTTTAAGTATATTAAATATATATATTTTAATAGGAGTAAAGCGAAAAGCTAAGGTGTAGCGCGGTATCACAACTTTGCTGGTAGCCAACTCTATATTACATTTTTTTATATTATCGTTACTGAACTTTATTATCATGTTTAAAACTTCATTAGAGCCAAACTGTTACTGCTGTTTTGGAACTAAAAGCAAGGTGCGGTTTTCAATGATTTTAGTTTATAAACAAAAAAATCATATATTGCTTATAAAAATTATCATTTGATTGACGATTCATAGCCTAGATAGAGTTCCGCCTTTTAATTGTCGATCTCTCTGCCGACTAGGCTGCGAGAGCTAAACATGGGCGTAGAAATATTGGAGCCGTGTTGGGTCGTGCCCACAGAATAGTCATATACCACCCTAGATGTTTCACTAACAACAAATTGGCCCTGAAAATTAAAAAAACCTCAACCCGAACGATGCTAAAGTCTAGTCTATAAGTTAGTGCATAAAGCGTCAGATACAAATACCATTACCAATATACATAGTATAGCTTATTCTAAAATATTTCTATTTTATTTAAAAATCATCGTTTTAAGTAATATGTAACGCTGATTTCTGTAACTATGTCTCGAAATCGGACGGGAAGTGAAGAACTGAGTGTATAGATGTTACATCCTTTTCATTTAAGAATCTCATTTACACTCAAGCTCAAGTTCATTAGAACTAAGAGAGTGGAGCGCAAATATAAGGAGTATGAGGCTATCCTGGCACAGCGGTACATCGTCTGAATATAAATGTGACGCTTGTAAGTTCGATTCTCATTCGAGGGAACTAACTATTTTCATTTCTACTCTATAGTAATAAGAGAAAGCCCGGTGTCGGATTCCGCCATTGAACACACAAATTCCCGAAATTTGGGCGGAATGTGAGAACATTATTTCTTGCCGGCTCTTCTCAGCAGAACTGCCTTCCGAACCGGTGGTAACTTTTTGTTCATATGTTCATTCGACGATTCAAAAGTGCTTATAATAATTGCCTATTTGAATAAAGAATATTTTGAATTTGAATTGAATTGAATTAATAATACTAAATTGAAGTCGAATGCAAAAACACAATGTCTCGAATACATATGGAATGTGGAATTTTGCCTTTCTTCAATTTCTTTTTTTCCATTGGCGGAACTCAACTCCGCGTTATATCTCATCAGTTACTTGAACGATGAAGTGAAAATAAGTCATTTAATGCTCCAAGTGAGGATCGATAAAGGAAACTGGCTCACTGTGCCAAAATATACATAGGTCAAAAATATATAGGCCATACAACGGATCTTCTCCTAGTGCTCCCTTACTCTCCCCAAGGACATGATAAATTTCAGAGTTCTACGCTGTGCAGTTCCGACGCGTAACTCCTGTGTAATAACAGTCAGTAACGAATAAGTTTTATATATAAAGATTAGAAACCAATTATTTTACTTTTTTATAAATTCTTCGTGAACTGTAATGATCCTATCCTATCATAATATGTAAATTACCATAGTCTCTTAGACGTGTAACGTGTTGGAAAATTTTTCATATTTAATTTAAAATGCAAATTTGAAATTTGTTGTATAATTGTTTCTATGCATAAATTTATTTTAATTAAGTTTATGTATTCAATGCAAACTTTAAAAGAAACAAAACTTTGTAACTGTTCAATAACTAATTTATTGTAAATCTAAAGGGAGTAAAAATATTAATCGAAAGGTAATTTCAAAGAATTAATAAATTTAATATTAATTAAAAGATTTTTTTAAACATAAGCTTATTAGATTTTTTTTTCATAATAATATTCACACCATTATTTTTAAAAGCAAGTATTTTAATTTAACACTTATATTGGGTAAGTGCTAGAAAAAATTGTAGTCCTCCATTTTACTGCGGCGGCCATTGTGAATTAACAATAATATCTATTACATGTAATTTCATTGTTATTAGAATTGAAGTCGTAATCCAAATTTCAGCTCAATCGGACTCAAGGAAATGGGTCCAATTGTTTGCAATATTTGACATAAACTAACACGAAAAGTTAAATAAAAGCTTTTAAAATGGCCGCCACAACCATTCTTCTGTACAACAACTGTAACATCATGCTAAAATTGGCTAATTAAGTTTTCAATGCAGATTTGCTTACATGTTGAAGCACTTACGTACTTCTTCATATTTTCTTTTTGAAAAATCTTCTTTGAAACTGGGTAATAGTTATATTGCCGATGAAAGTTTAATTTAATCGATTTCTTCTTATCAAACGTCGCGTCGTTTTGTAAAATTTCTTCCCCATATGTTACAATGTATTTTATAACCCATCAAGTCTAAATCACAATGCATAAAATTGTAAGTGCGACGCTCGAACAGTCTCTCTCATACTAAACTGTATAACACTTAACTAGCTCTTATTATATTTTCTCCCCGTCTGTACGAACTTTAGAATAAGGTTTAACGAAATTTTAAATATATTTACATATTTTAGGTTTCGACAATTCAGGAATCGAGAATGGGTGTCAGAATGAGCTGATCTAAACAGATATAAAACTCTACCATTACTGTGCGACTTACACAGAACCGACAGACGGAACAACTGAACTTAAAAAGTTGATATTTGGCATGCCGATTTGTTACAGAGTGTAAGGGAGCACCTCAACTACCACCTCAACATATATAATTATAAAACAAAAGGTTTTCAAAACATTATAAATTATTTGTAAAGTAATCTTTTAACATCTTTTAAAATTTTGCATTTTGACTTTTTTTTAGCTTTACGTTGAATCCTGCACTTAGCAGGGTAGGCAAAGGAAACCTGGAAATGTATAAATAAATAAATAATAATAATAAATAATAAAAATCTTAAAACGAAGCGCTTTTCTAAATGTCTAGGGGAATGAGAAAAAAACAAATTTTGCGTCTAAACGACCACGCACATACAATTACGAGCGATGACTAGTTGAAAATAAATCTCTACATGAGATATATGTTTGTATGTATGTACATAGATTTATAATTTTCCACCGGCGGCTAAACTTTATTGGCAGAAATTACTAATATACATATTAATGAGTGTTGTTTAAATATTCAAAACTTTAAGGGTTCTCCGAAATTAAATTACCTTCATATATTATGGAGATCAATATAAGTTTCGCAGCAACTTTGTTTTATAATATATTCTATATTTTATTTATTTAGAGTAAGTTATCTTTTCAAATTCAAAATATTGTTTATTCAAGTAGGCAATTATTATAAGCACTTTTGAATCGTCGGATGAACATATGAACAAAAAGCTACCACCGGTTCGGAAGGCAGTTCTGCTGAGAAGAGCCGGCAAGAAACTCAACAGTTGCTCTTTTCAAAATCAATGGTACAATCTATTACATTAGCTGGCAGCTATCCTGCATTACATTCAATAAACATTAATTCCATACATGTTTATCTTCTAAATATTCTTGAACAGTGTAATAAGCTTTACATGTTAAAATTTTTTTATAGATATTTTAAATTTTGGTAGTAGGTAGGCAAACCTAGAATACACTGCAGAATTTTATTATATACTCGTATACTCAGACCCATAAAAGATTTATTGACTTTTTGGAGGCGAAAACTTTCTTACTATTTTACTAGTCTTGCTTACTTTCTTTAAATATTTATCCTGAGAGTTATTATTGACTAAATTAATATAGCTTTTAAATAGATATATGCAGGGACGACACCTATTAAATATAAAAAGTTCGAAAAAGTCCCGTTTTTTCGGTAAAATTATACATACAAAGTTTCAGTTTTTATTTATACAGTGGCGGAATTGTACGCCGAGCTTTGTCTCGTTACTAGAGCGAGGGAATGAAAGTGTTTCATTTCCCCGATTGGAAATCGAACCCACAACCGTCACGTATACTTTATAGTCAGACGGCAAGCAACCATAGCCTCCAATACAATAGTATATTGGTAAAAATATTTTATTGGAGCAAGTGCGTGTATCCACGCGTCTTTCCGCTTCCGGAAGCGGAACGCCGAGGATATAGCATTTATTTATGTGAACTTCCGCTTCTGAAGATTCTATGATAAGATTCGATCTTAATATGAAATATCCTATTTTTAACGAAGCCGTTATGGCATAGTGGAGCATTTGACTGTTAATGCGTAAGTTGTGAGTGAAATCCACACTCGGGTATTTCATTTATTTTCATTCTTTTCCTTCAGATATACTAAACGCTAAGTTAGGTATTTGATTTTATAAAGCAAAATAACTTTTTCGTTATATTAAAACAAAAAAATACTTTTTAAATTGACATGATGACACACAAAAGTGGAATGTTGTTTATCATAATACTCGGTCATCATAGAAATAAATAATTTTACAAAAACAAATAGAGGCAGAAAATTTGAAATAATATACTTAATGCTATACTGAAAAAAAAGGACAAGAAATTTAAAGAAAAATTAGAATAACGTGTCATTTAACAAACAATAACAAATAAATTACAAAATTATTTCTTAAAAATGAAATAATATAAGAACAGCTTATAAAAGAATAATAGAAATTCTTTATTCTACAATTAAATACAATTCCACTTACCTTATACTGTGTCAAAAGATCAAACACGAAACATCCAACCGTACAAAAAACGTAAAAAACACACACTGAAATAAAAATATATAATCAACAAAAATCACGTCAGACACTGTAAAACAAATAACTATTGTATTTTCACAAAATAAATATAATAAATGTTATATTCGTATTCGATATTATACGTATTTGAGACAAGCAATACGTCCGTTCGTCGCAATTGCTGAAAATCTACTGAGTAACTGACTGTACTGTACCCTGAAAGACCCCTCCCCCGTGCCTTCGACTTCTTACTGGAAAAGTTTCAGGCAAAATTGCCTGTATTTTCACTCTTATTTCACTATAATAGAGCTTATATTTGCCTAAATGAATTCACAGTGTAAGATTAATCATCGGATAGTTGTTTGATCTAAGAAGCTGTTTACTATACACACTAGATTATGATCGAATTTGTTCGTTTATTAATAGACTTGTTAAATTTTATAGCCTTAATTTTAAATCTATACATATAATAAAAGGGTATCTGGTCGGTGTCTGTACATGGAAGATATAACAGAAAAATATTATTAACTTAGCTTCATGCTGTATCCCTAGTGGGGTTGTCAGAGAGAACGAAGCGCCAAACGCCTACGTACATATCTCTTTCGCCTCGTCCACTGTCATTAACCTCTTCATGCATGCCCTCAGGAGAGTCCTCATGCTTTTTACGTGACCTTCCTCCAGTATCTTTGATACTGTGTTTTCGAAGGTCAAACCAGACTGGCTGTGCTCATTCTTCTTCATTCTCACAGTGACATCTTCGCTAGTACCTGCCATTCTGTATATCTCTTTATTACATATTCGGTCAGCTAAGCTTACTCCGCATGGGACCTAATATAGATTTTAAAAATACCGGTTTTCATTTTGCAACAACCGAGATTTTCAGTATTTTCGGTTTTAATTATTTTTAATTTTTTATCTGTTTGTCTGTGTCTCTTTAATGTGGAGTAATACTTAAATTTATAAACACTAAATAATCGTAAAACGTAACTAAATAAGAGTAATTGATTCTCTTTTTGAGGAAATTTGTTATAAGTTAAACGTAACATGTACATATTTTCATATCTAAAAGACACCGAGCTCTGACAGACGGTAGAAATCGAATTACAGTGCCTATTTCATTCTTCGTTGTCTACATAATCAGCCTAAAAAGATATATAAATTGAACCAATATTTTTTTCTTATAAGACATACATAATATGGATACAAACCGAGAGGCTTAAGCTGAGCTAAGTATTTTTGTGTTATTATAAATGTAGAGACTAAAATAAAAAACCTTTTAAAAATAAATAATTATTATTTTTATTATTATACTAGCGGCCCGCTCGCGGTTTCACCCGCGTGAACTATGTTATTATTAATTTCTGTCTCTATGACTACGTCCTAGTGACGTCTATGAAAAATTTGAGACTCCTAGCATTTGTAGTAACGAATAACAAAGACAAATGTCATTAGTATCGAAGTTTCATACAAACTTTCGACCCCAAAAACAACCCCTTAGAAGTCGAATATTACAAATTCCCGTCTTAACGAGCACCTACGTCCTATAAGTAACTGCTATGCAAAATTTGAGATTCCTAGCACTTGTAGTTTATGAGATTTCGTGATGAGTGAGTGACCTTTCGATTTTATATATATAGATAAGTTATAAAACCAATAAAAAATCCTTTTCATTTGTCCCGTTACCAGAGCGAGGAAATGAAAATAACTCATTACTGTGTGGAAATCGAACCCACAACAGCCAGACACTGTGCCACGTTTAATAAAATTTTCTCATTTATTTCCTTAAAATCTGTCTCTCAAATGCGTAATACCAAATAATCGCTCTAATTAATGAGTTGTTTGTCTTTGAGTCAATTTGAATTATCCTTGAAAGGTTGAGGAGGTCAGATCGCAATCGTTACAAGAAAAATACAGGATAAAAGAAAAGATGTAAGATCTGTCGCTTTTTACTCCATTTCATTATTTTATTCTTTGCCTTATTATAATAGATGGTTGCTTCTTAACGTTATGGCATAGTGGAAATTATGGAGGCTACAAGTTTGATTTTTAATAAAGGGTATCCCAAGAAGAATGGTTCATCCGGAAATACATACATCATAGAAGATTATTGGGCACGCACTAACGCATGTATTTTTTCTTGTAAATGAAGGTTTTTATAGCACTGTAATGTGTTTTTTTATTTTTTTAGCTAAGAATTAATGATATCCATTGGTTACTTGTTATTTTTTGGATTATTTTCCTGTTGCAATAATATCTATATTCCGAATATAGCAGGGTTGGTAAAAGGATCCTAGTGTTAAAACACTTCGCTCCCAACGCATTGTCCAATTTTTGAACCAATGCGTGTTGAGCAGCGGATCTCAACGCCGCGTTATGTCTTGTTACCAGAGCGTGGAAATGATAATAATTTATTACCACGAGTGGCGATTGAACCTACAAACGTTTCATTTACAATCAAACTTTAAGCCACTGCGTAACGCCTGTCCCAATTTTTTTTCCACCAAAGTTTACGAACCCACTACCACAAATCTAACACATTCTGAATGCGACACAACGGCGTCAGTGTTTCCCATAAAAATAGTATTCAGTATTATTGTAAACAAAAGAAGTCACGTTAATAGATTCATTTTTATATAGAAAAGTTTTATTACTTTCAAGGAAAACAATGGCATAAACAAGCTGTAGTTATAATAATTTATAGAAGCAATTTAACTAACCTAGACCAATAAATTTCAAACAAATAAGTAACGGAAGATTGATATCATGAGGTATAGCAATATTTTTTTGAGAATACGTAAAGAAAAATTAGTGTCTAGACACTTTCCGTTTTCCACAATAACCAGTGTCTTAGATGAGTCGGCTGTGTGTTCAAACCCCACTAGAGGGAAAACTATCACTCGCAGTTCCACTACGCCACAACGACCTCGAAACTTACACTATTATCATATCTATTAAGAGACAAATCGCGGTGTTAGGTTCCGCCTTTCAACTATACTAAAAGCACATATTTCATCGATACGGTATAGACAATACTATGCTTTACGTGCAATATGTGAATGCAAATACAAAGCTTCTACGCGAGGAATTTTTTGATGAAAACAGCGAAAATATTCGATTGAGATTTCAAAGTATAATGTTTTAAAAGCTCACCTTTGAAGCTTTTAACGCATACACGAACATAAATGTAGATGTGTTTTTCGGATTGTTTGACAGCCTTCTACGACAAAAGTTTAGGCAGCACGTTTAAAAATAATGGGACTATCCGTACTTTTCGCATATTTTGGTATTCGAATACATGCGATTAATTCGGATAATATTTTTATATGCGATTAATTCGGATAAATTATTATTATTAATAACACATTTTGTTCTCTAATTGATTACAAATCCATAAACAGCAAGAATTGTAATAGATTTTTTTGTACGCTTCACGAAGTAAGAAATAAAAATTGCACCAAGCGATTGCTAATAATTTAATTACTTACAAAGCGAGCGAACGTAGAATTCTACGTATTTATTGAGTTCCTTAGTGCTTTCAGTAATTAACAATTGTAATACTGCCTTATAATTGTATTGTAAAATAATCAGTGCATATTAATTGGGTTGTGGGATTGGAAATTATGAACAAATTTGTTAATATTATATAGGGGAAGAATTGTATTTATATTATTTTCATTTTACTGCGGTGGTGAGTGCCGCGTTAAGTTACAGTGTGAAGATGAAAATAATGAAATATTGTCACGCTCTATTCCGTATAATTACAGCAGGGCAGGGCAGAGGGGACTTAGTGTTTACTGCTAAGACAACTTAGTGTTTACTGCTAAGAAAAGTGCTTCGAAACTCAACGCTAAGTTTTGTCTTGTTACTAGAGCGAGAAAAAAAATCCCCTTGAGTGGGTCAAGCGTATACTCGTATGATGCCATTTAAGTCTGACACTGTTCCACTGCGCTATTACGGCCTCAAAAAAATAAAAGAAATTACATCATTATAATATGTCAAAAGAAAAAAAACTGTCAGTTAATATTTTAATATTTTTAATATAATGTTATCAGACATTTTAGCCACGGGATACAATCAATTTCTATTTACCTTTGTAGATGAACAATGAAATAGCAGAAGGAGGCCCCGGCCCTTTACAATTTATATATTTATTTGATCTATCAATCCTCTGTCTTACTTGTTTTAGACGTTTACGATATAAATTGAATATATTTATGTAAATGTTTGTTATCATTATAAATATTTTTAGGGTTGGAGTACTTCAAAAGAAAAAACAGAACTCTATGTTTTGTCCGTGCCATAAAAGATACGCGAATGTGAACATGGCAAAAAATAAACAAATATATAATCTAGATCATTAATATACTCATCATTATTTCCAAAAAATTATACCAGTATTACGAACAGAATAAATTAAATCATAGCATACCTGGGAATCTAGTGTAAACTCATCTCCATTAGGACATTTCCGTTCCTCCACTGACCATCAGGCATTGTTCAACTTACCGCCGCGATTTGCCTCGATACTAGAAGCGAGGAAACAAAATATATAAAAATATTTCACTCCCCCCAATGGGAATCGAAACCAGAACCGTCACGTTTAAAGTTACACGCTTGTGCCCCTGCCCTAAAAAGGCTTAACTTACATACTCCCTTCATAATATTGTAAATTTCTAAGTAATTCAAAAACAATGACAACATACAAAGCATTGACATGTTGGGACAAATCCCTTCAGGCGGACACTACGAGAAATATATTCGTCTTTTATTTTCCTTGGATCGCGATATTTTGATTGAAAAGCTCTTCTGTTATTATAAATTAAGGATGTACATACAATGTGCCTTATATTATATTTATTCTTCCTTATTATTTAAAATACCACCTATTTTAGTCCCTTCTGACATTTTTGATGTTTAAACTATTTTATGATTTAAACTTTACAATTTAGTTCATCTAAATTTTTACAATTGTTGTTATTTTAAAATATTTTTATAATTTTACTATTCTAATGAAAAATAAAAATGTTTGACTATATGATAATGGAGTTACATTATGACCTTTTATTTCCGGTTTTACAGCGGATGTAGTTAAGTAAGCAAATGCTTTTATTAAAAATTGCCCTAGCGTACAGTAGCACTTTACTAAGCTATAAAATTGATTTATATTTTATATATTTTAGATATATGGGAGGATATACTTCAATATATCTTAAGTATTATAAATATTTTAATGAAATATTATAAGAGGAAGTTATTTTTATTATCTTTTTGGTTCTAGTCATAAATAGAATGGCATAAGTTTCTCATCCAAGCCCACAAAGTCTCAAAAGTAGATAAAAATTACAAACTTGAGTAATTTATTACTATGCAGCTTTTACCTATAAATAGACCATTTATAGCAATTGAACTTGGCGGAGTAGCACAAGAGTGCTACTATAAACGCGAGAGCTGGTGGGTGAGATACCCTTTAATTTTTTAACTTCAAGCTGCAAGCAGGGTATGTAGAGAACGCCTGGAAAGCTAGTCTTAGATACTCCGTTAGCATTAAGACACTTCCGTTCCCCAATTTCCACCCAATCCTGGATGCATTCTGAAGACAGAGTGAAAAAATAAAAATATTAAACATTTCCCCGAATGGGAACCGAACCCACAACCTTGCGTTTCGTTGCACGCTTGTGCTCCTGCTTAGATCTAGATTATATATTGCATATCATTAAGAATTAATACCAATTAAGCGCTAATAGTATAATATCATAGACAGAGCGGAAGAAGGTGAAGTATCTACTCGATACTCTGACATCATTATTCTATGGATATAGAAAATAATTAAAAGGTATAATATTTTTTTATAATATATGATATATTACGATGAATACACACAACTTTGGTTCTATTAATGTATGAAGAGGTTGATGACAGTGGACGAGGCCAAAGAGGTATGTAGAGAGCGTAGCGTTTGGCGCTCCGTTCTCCCTGATTATCCCTCTAGGGATAAAGCGTGAAGATATATATATATGTACATAAACTTTTGCATTGTGTTATCTTCTTAAATTAAAATATTTACATGAAAAATATTATTTATAAAGCGACAATTTCTTGTGAAAGTTTCCCACAATTTCTTTTCCAGAATTTTATACCTTTGATCAATAATCAATATACATTTTAATACGAAATTTCAGGTCAAAGATTCTTAACGTGGACACTTCATAATTCTTCGCTCGTATCTAATTTAACGAACTAGGTAACTTTTACTCAGAAAAAATTTAAAACCATGTTAGAATATTAAGTATAATTGAAAATTATATTATTCCTGTATTATGGATATAATCTATGTAAAAAGTAGAAATTTAATTGCAATAAATCTAAAAAATCTTAATATTCACATCTTTGTCTTTGTAAGGTTTCATATCTCAAAAGAAACACCACAACTCCTTTGTTAATATTGTACTTTGTTGTACCCTCTTTGTTATATATCTATCGATCTGTCTATCTGTCAATTTGTCAAGACCGAGATCGCAAGGTATCAATCACATTTAACATTATTATCACATTTTTAAATTTACCAGTCCTTTAACACAACCAAAAGATACAAATGTAATATATAATTATATTTTTATTTTTCTCGCATATTTAATGAAAAGTTTACAAAGACAAGTTATATCGTCTTCCACTCTCTACATCGAAGCATTACATCGGTGTTTGCTGACGAATCTACGCTATAAATTAAGTAACATAACCGACGGATTAAACTGAGCCATTAATTTTAATTTAACGTAAAAAAATACTACTTAGTTCATATCTAAAATCTATTCTCACAAATAGGTTTAACACCGATGATACCTAAGAGCAAGCAAGGACTTAGCAAAAAAGAAAAAATGTATCAATATATTCTTTATTCTATAAGTACTTTTAAATCACAATTAAATAAAGTAAACCGGAAAAACCGGAAGGCAGTTCTCCTGAGAAGAGCGACAAGAACTCAACAATCGTTGTTTTTAAATTTTGACGGTACCTTTTTATTACTTAATTCAATAATACAATAGTAGTCCTAGTAGTACATGAACTTGAAATATTAGATATTATTTCTACACACTTTTGTCGTTTAAATATGTCTCAGACACTATACTAAACATAACACACATAGAAACTGACTTCTGTACCTATATGTTTCATATAGTATTTACGACAATATAATTCATGTAATAACTGAAGTTCTGGTCCAATTTCAAGACTTCTCGACTGCGTCACACTAAGTTCATGCTGTCACGGCCACGCAATCGAGAGTACACCGCGTTTCATTAAAACTTATGCCATTTGATAGAGTTAATAAGCGAGTATAATATACAGATTATTATTAACACAATAATAATATGTTTATTACGTTAATCAAAAACTTTATATCCAGAAATCACATATTTTTATATTCTTTCATTAAAATATTCATTTCAACGTTACCCAGTATAAAAATGGCTTAGTAAAAATGGAATCCACCCTTTCACGAAGTACCTAAAACATTTCGCTCATTTCTGAAGCTAAATATTTGTTTTTATTTCACATATAAAACAAAACAAAACAAACGAAAAACAACTGTATTTATTTTACATTCTACCCACATTCGAAAGGATTTGAGGATTTAACTCTATCAACGTTTTGTCACTTAAATAAAAGGTTTTTCATTTTGTAATATGCTAATGGAACGATTTACTTAGTTTTTATCCTAAAATCATATAAAATTTAAATGTAGCGGCTCTCGAAACAGTCATAGTGCTTTGACTACTAATTTGGCCTTTTTTTCCATGGAAGAGACAAGACAAACGAGCGTACTGGTCACCTGATGGTAAGTGATCACCGCCGCCCATAGCTCACGACCACACCAGAAGAACTGCAGGTAGGTTAGATTTCATCGTTATTGCAGGCCAGGCGTGGCGCAGGGGCACAAAGTGTGACTGTAAATGCGACCGGTAATGGTTTCAATCCCCACTCGAGGAAATGAAATATTTATTTAATTTTACATTTTCAATTCTTCATTCTGGTGTCGAAGCAAAGCGCGGCTCAACACACAATGATTCCAGAATTACACGGAATGTGGGGAACGGAGTGTCTTAACACTGTTTCGTCCGCCGTTCCTGCTGTTTGCGGGGTACAGCGTAAAACTGTTATTGTTTTATAGTGTTAAAGTCTTCTTCTTTGCGTAATCCACTTTATTGGTCTTAAAATAGACTAACAATAAAATAATATACATAAGAAACTTAAAAGTAACAATTCCAAACATTTTTGGACGTACATAAAACCCTTAAAATGTAATGTTGAACAAAAGTAAGTTAACCAGCATACTTCTAAGTTACAAGATCAAGTTTTGTACTCTCCTCAAAGTTGGAGACCGACCAATTTAACTTGAGAATGGGTCATTTTAAGGCAGATATGTCCACTTCGGTCTTAAGTACTTACCTGCACCGTATATTAAACACGTTTAATATTAAGCTGCCGTTAAGCTATTTTGTTTCGAGCGAATAATGGCCTCCATAGTTCTACGTAGAGTATTAACTGCTACAACAATTTCCTTTTTTTAAATGTTGGACTATAGTTTTGAAAAAATTAAAAAATATGGATTCTATTTTTATTTTTCATATGAGGGTTCAATACTCGCCTCAGGCTCTCATAACTCCTCTATTCAAATTCAAATGCAAATTCAAAATATTCTTTATTCAAATAAACTTATAATAAGCACTTTTGAATCGTCGAATGAACATATGAACAAAAAGCTACCACCGGTTCGGAAGGCAGTTCTGCTGAGAAGAGCCGACAAGAAACTCAACAGTTGCTCTTTTCAAAATCAATGATACAATCTATTACATTTGCTGGCAGCTATCCTATATCTCATTCAATAGACATTAATTCCATACATGTTTATCTTCTAAATATTCTTGAACAGTGTAATAAGCTTATCTATGCCGTCTATGAGGTAACAGGAGCGATTACTTGTTTTTTTTATTTTTTTTATTGTACCGTAAAGTCATTAGTAGGTCTTCTTAGATTTATTATAGTGAGACTAAAACATATTCGTATTAACAAAGTTAAAATTTTTAATTTTTTGATACCTACGTGAGTTGTACAAAAATTAGTAATCCGCCATTTTATTGCGTCGGCCATTTTGAATTTTGTAATCCAAGCTCCAGTTCAATAGGACACTGGGAAGTGGGTCAAATTAAACTTGCAAGATTTTACACACACTACTAAGACGGCAAGTTAAATAAAAGCTTGAAACAACATTTAATTTATCTGCGTAACTAATATAAAAGTCATAGAATAGTATATTTGACTTTCAAGTTAATTAAACTAAAAAAAAACAACAAAATTCAAGTTGGTCGACATTTTCTTTACTATTATTACTATATTAATCCTAGGCCCTGGGTCTGGCACACCTTTAGAGAGTAAGATTAACATATTGTAGCCGTAATTAAGAAAGGCTTTGTTAACCGAATCTCATCGTGACCCGCACTTGAAATAGGAATATTAAGACTAGGTTTAACGTAAGTAGGTAAAATATGGCTAATATTTCCAGGTCAATACGTAACGTACGCTACCCATGTTGGGTACCATTAAAAGCGCGTCCATCTTCACCTTAAAGCCGATAATGCCCCTGTAGCTCCTTTGGTGTTGCACTTGGCTGTGAGCGGCGGTGATCACTTACGTACTATCAGCTGTCCCTTATACTCGTTTGCCTTGTCTTTTCGTTAAAGAAAAATAAAATAATTAGATCATACGAGACAATCAATGGAGTTTCTCATAAAGAAAGATAATAATGAAATGCTAAATTCAAAGCTTCGCAACCTTGGCAGTCGTAGCAAAGGGTGTGTGACTGTAAATGTGACGGTTGTGGGTTCGATTCTCACACGCTGAATCTCGCACATAACAGGGAAGACATAGAGAACCTGAGAACCTAGTGCTAATACACTTCGTTTCCATAAGGACAATTCTGTTCCAAATCATTGCGTGTTGTGAGGCAGAACGGTACCAGAGCCAAGAGATTAAAATATTAAATATTTCTTTCCACTAAACTGGAATAGGCCTCAATAAGTAGTTTTGTTAGCGCCAGACCATGCTTCCGTAAGGATCTTACACAATTAACTAAGTCATTTTACTCTATATTCACTGCATAGTTTTAAATATAATCAGGCACGTGTAAAGCTAAAATAATAAGAAAAAACCAACCTACTTCCTTTGTAGTAAAATTAAAAAATATATTCTTTTATTTCTTAAAACAAAAAAGATTTTATTAATTAATTTCACAGAACAACTTTTGTATGAAAAGATAATTAGCCTTTTAATTACAGTCGATTTTATTTCTCAAGGGCACTTTTTAACGAAACATAATTTTGTTCGCAATATAATATTAATAAAAAATCTATTATTTACCCTTTTCTACATTATTATTATGAAATTGAAGTAAAAGTTGTAATATTTATTAGGTATTAATAACGTTTTTTAATTAGATATTAATTTAAATTACATACAGTTTACTAATACTCACAAGAATTATAAAGATGGAGAATTTGTCTGGTTGAAAACGCTAATCTCAAGAACTACTCTAGCTACTAACTACTGTCATGTCACATACACACATTATTTTAATTTAATTTCTATTTTCATGCTTTGTGCGGGATACACCCGCACGTTGAGACACTTCCTTTCCGCCGAATTCTTGAGGCGTTGCGTGTTGAGTTGCGAAACTCAAAGCTGTGCTTTGCCTCGTTTTCAGACTGAGGAAATAAATTCTTTAAAAAATCCGAGTGAGAATCGAACCCATTACCGTACATAGCGTTTACAGCAGCACGATCACCTGCGCCACACCTGCCTCAATTTAAATACATATACTTAGTTTAAATATAGTTTTAACTAACAGTTTTCCTTGTTTGAAATATCATATTGTAAAAAAACAGATGCTCCATCCTAACATTTTAGGTAAAAGCGTGTTGTAAGTTTATATCGAGCTGGACAATATACAATTTGTGGATATTTCGAGCTCGGACAAAGGGGGCCATTATCTACGCCCGTTCGTTGCAGGCTTTAGTGACGCGTGGTGTGATTTAAGAGATAGAGTCTTGTCAATTTTTAATATTATAAAATATAAAACAAAAGTACCTACAGCGTTAAGTCCCGCCATTCACACGTGTTGTCTAGAATTCGGACAGAAAACGGAGAACAGTCTTTTCACTAGACTCTCCCTGCCTGCCCTGCTGACTCTCTTCCCTCAAAATTTTTGTGGCATTACGTGTTGAGTGGTAGAGTGATTGATTTCGAACTTTTACCAGAGCGAGGAAAGCAAAAAAAGTTAATTTTCCCGAATGGGAATCGACCGTACCATTGTCATTTTTACAGTCAGACCCTGGCCTACTGCGTCTCGACGGTCTCTATAATTCATATTCTCGTTCACATACGAAAATCTAAGCAAATGTACTTAACCTAGAATGTACTAAAACTTAATTTTGTACCACGCGCTAATGAATGAAGCAGGCTGCGTCCAGTTTTAATAGAGCCGATAAGGCAACAGCTACAACTACTACAGTAGCGGCTTACAGCGCCGCCGTGACACTGACACGCAAAGATACGCTTTTTGTGCAACGTGACGAAGGTACGATTAATGTGGACGTAATATTTTGAAATTTACTATGGTTAGCTTCATAATAACTTATATATATCTCTGTATATAGGTATTTCACTCAAAATCTACGCATTAAATTCTCCGTTTTGGACCAGAAATTCGTACTTTTTAACTGTAAAAATTCAAATTCAACGAAGTTAAAAAACCCATATACATATAAAACGCACAGCCGGAACTATACGCCATTATACGCAAAAAATTGACATTTTTAACAATAAGCTCCCTCTGCCTACGGCTACTTGCGGGATACGGTGTAAAGCAAAAAAAATACATTAACAAAACTATAATTAACTTTAAACTAATGGCGACTCTAGGGGTTTCCGGAACCGGCTTTACGTTTCTGTTAAGATAATATAAATCCAAATCGTGACATCTTTAGATTATAGTCGAAAACATAGAGTTGCGTTGTATTGTACTAAACTTTATGTTGCAATGTATTAAAGTAATTTCTAAAAATCTTAATAGAGGGCGCTCCAGTCTTTATTTCAAAAATAAACTACATTATGTATTTTTAAAATATAATTGCAGGTAGATGAGTAAATGTGTTCTGTGGGTAGATGTTACTTTCACCCTTATTAAATAAAAATTATTTATTTTTTTATAGATACATATATTATAATGAAAGTAAATAGTAAATGTCACCATTTGGAAAATGATATGTAACATGTTTATAATTGCATGTTTTAATTTTTGTCATTTTAATTCACTCATCTATGATCCAGAAACTGGTAATAAAATAGAATAAACAAAAATATTATAAAACTACCTATTTCAGACTAAAGCATTCTCTGATCTTATATACTCACCTACATTAGCTTGATGTTTGAGTTTATTTTTAACTTTAACGTGATTTTATTTACTAAAGCTTAGTCCATGTATTGTGTATGTAAATCTTACTTTGTAAAGTAATATTTAAATGATTTAATTGATAACAAAACATTTTTAAACATGATTTTTGTTTTATTTAGCTTTACCTTGTTTCTGGCACATTGTAGGGTGAGGGAATCTTGTGTCAAGATACTCCATTCTTGACAAATAAAACAACAAAAAGTTTAAAAATATATATCTATTTCACACTAAAGTATCCTCCGATCTTATATATTCTCCTACATCAGCTTGATGGAACGCAATAGTCGCGAGTGGGTCAGCATGTCTACAATCTGCTGTAGATCTTGCCACCACTCCAAAACCAATTGGAATGTCTGACATTGTATTTATTACTACACCTTGGTGTTTTGGTGTGTTTTCTGTTATTCTGCCCAAGCCTGAAATTATAGTGGGTTAAAATTAGATTATAAAATACAATAAAGTTTATATGTGGCTGTTGTTGTGCAGGGGCACAAACTGGGGTACAGGGTGAAAAAAATATATTTAAAAAGTTAGTAAATAGTTTCTAATATTTAAAATAGTGGTAATTATTTATTTGTTACATGCTTATTCTATACATATAATAAACATAAAACTAAATCAATTTCATTGTAGCCACTATACACTGTAACCCACACAAACTCATTTTAGCCAAGAAAAGGATGCACACAGGGAATGGAAACTTTTTAACATTAATATCTAGTTATTTTCAGAAAATAAAAATGTATATCCAAGATGGTGCATCAAGACATGCCTGACTGCAAGATTATGTTTTTGGGGTTGATCTCTATTCTGGATTTATTTTTCAGTTCTATGTTCTAAAATACAATATTGTATTTCTTTACTAAACACAATGCTCGAAGGCGAGCAGATAGCACAGTATATTAATAAAGCAAGAAACTTGAAAAGTCTGATATTGTTAGCATAACAAAATAAATATACATATTACAATACTACAAAATAATTTAAATTCAAATTAACTAATCATCCTTACCACTCTTAATAACATGATGCCCATATAGGAACTGTTGTTCTGCTGAAGGTTTAACCCATATTTTATATTGTGCATATGGTGCTATGTATGTCAAGGCGGTAATATGTAATCTAAACTTATTAGTCTTTGTAAACTTTCCAAAGCATGTCCCAGCAGATATCAAGTGGTCTGGTTTAACAGTATGAGCTAATTGTAATAAACGTTCAGATATATAATATACTCTGTCTTTTTTTTCTCTGAAACAGTAGGTTCCATCAGGTCGGTCTATGAGGAGTTTCACATTTACACCAATGCTGAAATTGAAAGAAAAAGAAATTTTAAACTATGTACCTTGCCAAATCATGTTGCACTTTACTTATCTAAAGGATAAAGTACAAAACTTCATTATTTTATTAGTTTTGCAAATATTAGTAGAAGAATGATTACAATGTATATAACAGTAGCATGTATTTAATTTAATTGAAGTCTTACTATTTCGTTAATTTTTCAAATAAAATTCGTGTCCTGGGTTCCGATAAAACCTTCATTTTGTTTTATTTTATAAGTTATTCATTCACTAAATTGAAATACTATAAAACCGCCAGTGCAACACGTGCTAGTAGTTACTTGTCAAAATATTATAAATGTCAAATTTTGACAAAGTCAAAGATGTTGAGTTAAAAATACTTTCAAGCATAGACAAATTCAAGTAAAATGGCAGCAGTACATGATTGTACAGATGTTATATTTTTGTAACGAATATAATTATATTTTATTAATAATTTGCTTTCTCTATCTCTTCCTACTTTTTTCTATTATAAAACTTGTGAACATTAATAATTAAATTTCTTATCATTATGAAAATTTTAAACCATATTAAGTATTTTTAATCTGTAAAACGCAAAGGAGTAGAACGAGTAAATCTCCGCAAATCATTCAATGTTCATCTCAAGTCATTCAACTCCGTGTTGGACTTGGTGACGTTTGGTGGTAAGTTGTTTTGAATTTATTTACGAACTTTATATAAAACTTTTTATTTACTACTATTTGCAAGTTTCAATTGCTTATGAAAAAAACTACTGTGATAATGATTTTTATAACTTTCATTTTGGCCTACAAACTATTTTTACAAGTGTTTTATTTCATGGCCCTGAAAAACAAAACAACTTATCACGTGATGACAACAAAAAATTTGCTTTTCCCAGTATTATACATTTAATTTTATTACATTTCTTGTAGTAATTATTATTATATCCCACATTATTAAATTTGAGGTTTTAATTTTTTTCTTTATTCTATAAAAATAACTAGGGATACACTTAAGAATTGAGAGAAAAGTTTATTTTTATTCTTCCACTCTCGTAAACATTGAAAAGAGCGAAGCAGTACAAGTTCATTTGCAATACTAACAACTCTTATTTATTACATTAACAGTTACGAAGAAATATATCTACACCTTTTATTATTCTCATCTTTACACATTACTCATATATTTATCTAGATAGGTGAAAAGAATTTAGTCGAGACATTTTCTATATTCCCCCCAATTTAAGGACCATTATGTGTCGATTAGTAGAACCTATTGGGTAGGTGTTCTTTATTTTAAAAAACTAATAACAAGTAATAATTTGTCAAATGATTGTCGAATTCACAACGCGTAGCGTCGGGTGTAGTCCGACCCTGTTACCCATACACTACACGGGTACTAGGTGTATATTGCCGTATATTATTTGTTGTTATAAATTGGTTGTTGTTTTTTGTTTTTATTTTGAACAACAATTTAATTTGTTGTTGCGTAAAATTTGTTAAATGAACGTGTCTTTTTATTATACGTCCTGTTAAAAATTAACACAAAAAGCATTATGATTTATCGGTACATTTTCTGGAAGTTCCATTAAAAACCATTCACCAATAAGATTTAAGCTACAGCCATTGCGTTTAGTCTAGCATTTATAATGACAGCCTCGCACACTTGGCGCCACTTAGTATTGTCTTTTGCCAATATATACAATTCAGAAATCAATAAAATTTAATACCCAAAATTTCGGTGAATGTATTAAATTTTATACAACATCCATGATAAAAAACTAAACAATAATCTTGACTGAGAACTTTTTTACTCTGTTTTTTACTCTCTCTTCTTTAACTACTTCTTTACTCTGTATCCGGCAAATAGCAGGATAAGGAGAGAGATTCTGGGAACCTAATATTAAGAAACTTCCATTCCCTACTTTTTCTGGAGTCCGTTCACAACCGTTTTCTGTAGGCCTTGTGTTGAGTGGCGGGACTCAACACCGCGCTTTGCCTCGTTATCACTGCGAGAAATATATCTGTGCCCCTGCGCCACGACTGGCCTCGCTATATATAAATGTATAAGACGATTCTACTCTACATAACATTATTTTAAATATATTACTGTTTTCCCATTGAATCCGGTCGAGTTATATGTCTAGTCATTGGTACGATGCCAATTCTACACTTGATGCATGGGAAATTCTGGTTTTGACCTACTAAAGCTTGAAAATATTTGTTTATTACATATAATATTTAGACCATCGTGGCCCAGTGGGACAGCCAGTAGTAAACTTTTCCGCTTTGTGTGTGTCCGTCAGTCGGGCTGTATATCATGAACAGCGATATGTCAATTGACATTTTCACATATGAAGTATTTCTGTTGCCGCTTTAGCAGAATAAAATAAATATTTGAGGAGGCGCGCCCACCCGGCTCCCCTACTTCTACGCCCATATATCTATAATATTTCGGGCGTTCACATTAACGTTTCCAAACAGCTCTTGAACACGAGCAAGATTGATTGTAATTACGTCAAGCTTTTAAATATTGGTTCTCCATTAAATTTACTATGTGTGTTGTATGAAGTTATAAATATATATTTTTTATTTTGTGTAAATTACTTTTTTTTCTTTTATTCTAACAGAGAAAAAAGTATCACGCTTATACCACACATAGCAGGGTAAGCAAAAGGAACCTGGGAACCTAGTGTTAAGAAAAAAAGTAATAGAACCTTAGTATTATACTATACTACTCTAATTGGAATTGGTTTCAGAGTGAGAAAATTTAACACTGAGTTTGACGATTGTTATCAACAAAAAAACAATATTTTTTTTAGCTAGCGTTAGATATATAATTTATATAACATTCCTTAAGATAAGAAACAAATCCTTAACTAATAGTGGCAATTATAATCAGTAATACAAGTCGACAAAGATATGTGAGGAACCATCATTAGAATGCTGTTTTTTGAATGTTTCTGCCAAATCTATTAAAAGAACGTCGTATCTTTGTAAACGTATAATATTCTAAGAGGAAACTACTAATGAGTCACGCGACATCATATTCACAGGTGTTTTCCGAAATTGCCTGGCAATGGTGTGCTTACTAAATAATTAAATTTCCCAAATATTATTTTCTATTTTTCCTTATTCTAATTCTAAACAACGTGTAGGGTGGATGTGGAAATTTTTCTCCCATATGGCAGGACAGGCAAACAATCTAGTGTCAAGACAATGTTCTCCCCTTTCCATATTCTAATTTGAGACATTGTGTGGCAAGTGGCGGAAACTTAACACCATTTGTTTTAGCAGAGCAGGAAATTGAAAATTATTTAAACATATATCATTCCTGTGACTGGAAATCGAACCTGTAACCATTTGCGTTTAGAGTCAGACACTGCCCATAATGACCATTTGAAATAGAGTTGAAATCTTAAGTAGAGACATTTCGTATATTTTTCCACAATTTCTGAAAGT
>JAEBDU010012725.1:76076-95514 GCA_016802625.1 Heliconius numata | reverse complement strand
TATCCAATATTTATCGTTGCCAAACACTATTATAAACCAAAGCTGAATTTAAACAAAACATTGCATTTACTAGTATATTTAGTAGCGTTTGTTGTGCATTTGATTAATATAAACTTAGGGAATCGTTAATAATTATTTTTTATCTTCACGCTGTACTCTACACGTACCAGGATAGACAAAGGGAATCTGGGGACCTAGTGTTAAGACACTCCGTGCCCATTAGGAGGTTTCCGTTTTCCACTTTCTGCTAAATTTTTGAGACATTTTATGCATATACATGGTGGTTGCCAATGGTTGCTAATTTCCTACACACCTCTATGATTTATCTATATATTTAATCTAGATTTATCAATCTATTTGATCTACATTGAATTCATGTTATCCTCGTTGATTATAAGAAAACATTTACGGTAAGGAATTTCTAGTGACAAAATATGACAGAAGGTCGCTTCGAAGCAAGTCAGCGTATCTGAAGTTTTTTTCCCTGTCACAACATATTACTTTCGGGTTGATTAGCCACAACATTACATTGGAAACTTTCAAAATATATTTTATATATAATTGCACGTATCTTTAACTCAATATATATTTTTTTATTACTATGTTAGTTACTATAATGTCAAATATTATTTTCTTCTTACTTCCGGCTCAGACTTTATTAACGTAGAAAGATAAATACTTTTTCATTTAAGATTCTTCTGTTCGTGTTAAAAGCGGACAACGATATATGAGAAGCATTAGGAAAACAATACGTCTTTGTATGTTTATTTTAAAGCTTGTGATATATGACCACGTAATAAACATTATTAATTTTAATATTGTGTATTCTATTAAATATGTTATTTAAAAAAAATGATCAAGGAAAGTTATTATTTCAAAAACAAACTCACCTTGGAAAAGAAAAAAAATATATATTAATTAATTACTTGTTAAAATGAAATGTAATGAAAAATTATTAGTTGCTTGTTCTGTAATTGATTTCTTTGTATGAAAACACGATTCAAAATTTCTTGCAAATAATATTATAACTTTCCTATAATATAATTTAAATAAAAACAGCTATTTTTATTTACAAAAGGATTTTCTATTCGATTGAGCGTTATAATATTTTTTAGATGGAAATATTTTCATGCTATTTACTTGGTTGAACATATAAAAATATTTTAGTAGTGAAGTTGTATTTATATAATATATATTGTAGACTATAGATTCCATGAGGACAGTTGGTTTAAAGCCTTCTATATCAATTTGTAGAGTAATCTGCTACGTGATACTCTAATAATGGCTTAATCGAAGAATTTTTCTCCAAAATGTGTATGTTATTGTAAAAATCTTGTTTATACATAAATCACATTTTAGTTTTGTAAAGAATAATATTAAATAATATTAATAAGTTTTTTTTAGCCTCACAATGTATCCCACACATAGCAGGGTAAGCACATGGAACGTTTCCATTAAGACACATCTGTTCCCCACTTCTTCACTCTTCAGATATTGCGTATTGGCTGGGGAAACTCAACGCCGCACGTTGCCTCGTTATTAGACTGAAGAAACGAAAATATAAAATATTTAATTTCCTCGAGGCGACATCGAATCTACAACCTGTCGCGGTTACAGTCACTCGTTGGTGCACCTGCAAGACCACTGGCTTCAACCTGCTGGACCTAAGGAATTCAATAATACAAGATTAAAAAGCAAGAAAAAAAATCAAAAAAAAAATCAAATGAATCAAATGAATGATATCAAAAATATAAATAAAAAAACTATGTTTTTCATAGTAAATATTTCAAGGTTCATAATAATATTATTGTAACTTTACCGAAAATTGGAAACTGAATATTCCACTTGAGACATTACATTCATTTAATATGGAGCCATTTCGATGACACATGACTTTAATAAACGAAAGAGGTATTCCTATTCATATTATTTATTTTTTGTTTCTATTTGTAAACTATTTTTTATTTCTATTGTGCTTATTTGTAGATTTGATAATGAGGGTTTTTTTGTTGAAAAATAAAAAAAACATTAAAAATTGATTGATTTGATTGGTAAAAGCGATAGATTTATCTTCAATTTTCCACTCGAAGTAGTCATTATATTAAAATTCTAATATATATTTACGTGATTGAGCGCAGAAATTTAAATGCTTAATATTTCCTTGTGTTCGCTTAGGAGTCCGAGGTTAGTATTAGGTCCCAAGCTGTTATTACTTGCCACCCAGCAGCACCTAAACAGGTTAATGGAACTAAACTTCAAATAAAGACTCTACATAAACACAATTGATGTATGCATTTTCACTGGGTTGAATCAGGGAGAATTTTTTTATACCAAGGGTTCCTTTAATACCATGAGATTACTAAATTAAATTTAAGCTTTTCCAATTTCCGCTTAAATTATAATAAGGTATGTCATGAATATTAAATAAGCAGGGCCAAATGGTAAAAAATGATGGCGTAGATCTAAGAAACGATTGCTTCTCTCACGGTGAGTTTTATGAGGCCTTTCCTAGTGTAAGGTCGCCTGATAGTTTATTATATACTGCAGCCTTAAATTAAACTAATAATATGTATTATTTTTTTCCAGTTGATGCCTTGATAAGTGATAAGTATTTTCTATTGATTGAAATATAAAATTAGTTTGCGTTCAAAAACTTAAAAATATCACTAACAGTATGTTTAATATTAAAAGTATTAAAAAGGCTTACAAACCCTAAATATGGTATGTCAAAAGTTAATAGCATATACGAATTTAAATGGAATATACGCGGCGAGAGAGCCCGATAGAATCCACTATTGGTTTTGCAGCACAAAATAGCAAAATTGATAGAGGGTGCTTATACACGATACGGATATACCGCTTGTTCTATCAGAAAGGGATTAGCCAGCCACCTATTTTGAACTAAACCTGATTTAACTGTTAGTATTGTATTTGGTGTAGTAAATTCTATGTAATAGTTTGTGCTATAGGAAAATTGATAAGCTTAGACTATCTATATTGTTACCATACTAGTGTAAAAGTGGGTAGATTTAGGTGAAAAAGACAATAAAAGCAGTAGAATTGTGTCAAACGGGAACAGTTGCTTGTAGGCGGAAGCCCTGATTGGAAGGTATCTAGTGCGTAGTGTTGTTATTGAGTGATACATGTCACTTATTTTAATTACGTGGAACCTATGTCCGAGTACGTTAAAAACATATCGACGATATGTATTTTTATCGTGTTATTTTAAAAACACCAATCGCTTCCGATTTCTAACAATATCTATAAAAACAAAATTCAAATATCTGTCTGTGATTTCAAAATAACCGCAGTTTTTCAAGTTCATATTATGCTAGTTTCATATTTACACAATACCATATTTAAAAAAAAATGTCTGTCTGTTTGTTAGAACCGATTTTATGGGATATTTACTGGATCATAAAAGGAATAATTATAAAACAACTTTTCCCAACAAAAAATAATAATGAACTAATAAATATCGATTCTAGAACAGTATAATATCGAGTTATAATCGACTAATATCTCAATCTTGTATCTAAATGGCCAGCTGTCAGTTGTTCTTAAGTAGAACATGTCTTGTCGCTGCTTCCTCCAACTAGTTTATTAACAACAGGTTCTTGGTGGTAATATCTGACATTGTTTAGTTAGTTGTATGGACTAGGGACGAGTTCTGGTAATTTTGGGTGCTTTATAGATTAAGCTTCACTAAGTTTGGGAAGCTTTGACTTGAAAGGTTGCTATGTTAGTAGATAGTCAGTAAGTGACTGTAACGTGACGGTTGTGAGTTTGACCCCCACTCGAAGCAATTATTATTTATTATTATAGTATAATTTCTTCGCTCTGGTACCAATGCAAAAACCAGGGGTTGAGTTTTGCCACTCTATTGAATGTTACCTCAGATAACCACTTAGACTGGTTATTTAAAAAAAAATCAGCTTCACACAATATCCCGCACACAGCAAGGTAAGCAGAGAAAACCTAGTGCTAAGACACTCAGTTCCCCATATTTCGCCGAATGCTGGAGACATTGCGTATTAAGTAGCAAAACTCAACGCAGCACTTTGCCTCGACACCAGAGCGCGGAAATGGTAAAATAAAATATTTAATTTCCTCGACTGAGAACGAAACCCACAACCTGTCACGTTTAAACGCTTGTACATTAATATTACTTGTACATTAATAAATCTAAGTAATTGTATGTACAATTGAATCCTTTGAAATTACAGTCTCCAGAAAGGCACCGTGAACGCTAAGAGCAGTTTCTTATTAAAGTCACTTATTGGAGCGATAATGAAAATGTCTGCAACCCGCCCTCACTGAAAGCTGGAGGCTGTTTATATTTCATTAACCTGATAATTTAGTATAGAAATAGCCTTTAGTGATTAATAATTAGTTTATCTAAGTACTAATTTGAGAAAAAAACGTGCCTTGAAATTGTTTCCACAAAGCCTTATAATGTGTTTAAATAATAAACCAGCTTCATGCTGTATCTCGCACACACTAGGGTTGGCAGAGGGAACCTAGTGTTAAGATTCTCCGTTCCCCATCTTCTGCTGAGTTCTGGAGGCGTTGTGTGTTGAGTAGCGAAACTGAACGCCGCGCTTTGCACCTGAGCGAAAAAATGAAAATATGAAATGTTAGGTTCCCAGGTTGTCTCCGTGTACTATGTGTGGGATACAGCGTAAAACTAAAAAAATATAGAAAATAATATTTTTATTATTGTCTTTTTAATTAACTTGTAAGTGTATATACATGTCTACTAAGCTCTTGTAAAGCCAAACTTATAATTCATTATTACGAACTAAAGCAGCAATTTAGGCACAGATCTTGTACTTGAAGTGATATCAAAGAAATATTGCTTTCTGACTCTAACTTCCAGTCAATATTACTTTCAAACTATGCCTCAAACTTAATATGTTAGTTGTCAAAGTTTTGATAATACTTGTGACTTTTCATATAATTATTAATATAATTATATTGAACGTAATAAAATATATTTGGTTCTGCACTAGACACTAACACTAGACACTACCACTTTCTATCGATTAAAGTTATGATATACCAAAAAATAATACTAAACTCTAATCTTATGTGAATTAATAGTGTTTTTGACGCTCATTACGTCAGTTTGTTGTCAAAAGCATATTATATATTTTTTTTTATATTTACAGTGAAAAGTGATGTTTTCCTATTTTTAGTTCTAGTGCACATAGCAGGGTCAGAAGAGGGAACCTGACGTTAAGACTTTCCGTTCT
Source organism: Heliconius numata (assembly GCA_016802625.1). Lineage (NCBI taxonomy): Eukaryota > Metazoa > Arthropoda > Insecta > Lepidoptera > Nymphalidae > Heliconius > Heliconius numata. The sequence goes on along the minus strand of JAEBDU010012725.1, from coordinate 90,259 downwards.
CCATTATAACATTATTTTCGTTCCCCACTTTTCGCCGAACATTGCAGCATTGCGTGTTGAGTAGTAGAACTCAACGCCACGCTTTGCCTTGTTACAAGAGCGAGGAAATGAAAATATGAAATATTTCAGTCCTCCGAGTTAGAATCGAATCTACAACTATCGCCTTTACAGTCGCACGTTAGCGCCGATGCACTACAAAGGATTTTAATTTTTTTTTTAAATCCCAAAATAACACTAAAGGAGAAGTCACTGCTTTATCTATAATCCTCTTGATGGTAGCTTGAAGTCACAGTGCCATTATTGTTAATTAACTGCCAAAGACAACGAGATCGGATAATCGAAAGATCGACATGTATCTCTCCTAGATACGCTTATATTTATCTTGGGAAATTATTATGCTAATGTTAAGATGAACTTTCATACCATTCCACAGAAACTGTTAGAAAACTGAAGATAAAGATATTTGTCAAATTGCACTCAATTTTTTATTGAAAGCCAATAGTCAAAATGAAAATCAGCTTCATCCTGTATCCCACATACTCGTATATCAGGGTAGGAAGAGGAGCAGGTGCATAAATGTGTGACTGTAAAAGCGACTGGTTGTAAGTTCAGCCCCCATTCGAGAAAATAAAATATTTATTAAAATGCATATTTTCATTTCTTGGCTTTGGTGTCGAGGCAAAGCGCGGCTTTGAGTTCCTCTACTCAACACTCAGTGTCCCCAGAATTCAGTGAAAATTGGGGAAACGGAGTGTTTTAACACTACAATCCCTCTACGTACTGTGTGCGGAATACAGCGTAACGCTGATTTATACATATTCCTTTTTTTTTGGAAAAGGTACCACGAACAAAACACAAGAGGTCATTGTTTTTCCTAATGCTCCCATAAATCGCTGTCCTCGTTTACCGTTACTCGTCTAAATGAAATACCATTCATCTTCTATTCAAGGTTTTATATACGAAATTTGTAAAACAATAAATATATCTAAAGCTTCATACCCATTTTATGGGTATTTTACCAAACATTTTTTACACACAGCAGGATAGGAACCTCCATTTGGTTCCCTCTGCCTACCTCAAGACACATCGTTTTCCATTTTCTGCGGAATTCTGGAGGCATTGCGTGTTGAGTAGCAGAACTCAACGCCGCTTAAAGAAAAAGTAAGTAACAGACTTGTGTACGACACATGCGAGTTTTTAAGTTGCATATTTTGTTACGTATTGCAAGTACGTTAGTTTAAAATTTAAACCAAACAACTTTCGTAGGTAGTATTCAAATATATTCTAAATAGATACAAACTGAACTGCGGTTTGCACAGAGTATAATTGTGGAGAGAGAGCTCGCCGACTTGGCCATTAGCGTCTACGGTATATTACTATTTTATTTTCAGAAATAGAATTCAAGCGACGAGTAATCGGATAACAGATACTTAGTTATTGTTTAAAGTAGAACTAAAAATGGACATAAGCTATAATGTATATTGTTATTCTACGTTTTCTAATTCCAATATAATTTATCTTTGCTGTCACAGCGCGGCGTTGAGTTCCGCAACTCAACACACTGTACCTGCAGAATTTTAGGTTCCTCTGCCTATCCGGCTATCTGCGGGATATATAATGAGATGAAAAAAAAATATATAAATTATTTTCAACTTGACGTTGTGTTTCGCATATTGCACATTAGGTAGAGAGTAAAGAGAGATAGAGAGAGAGAACTCAGTCTGAATAATGATATGATCGATATTCATAACAAAGTATCTACATGATTTTAGGTTTTATTATAAAGATTATTAACTTACCGTGCATCCCTAGACGTGTTCTCGTAGTTCTCCTAAGTCTCAAGCATGTCGCGGCTATGCACCTACTTCAATATTGTATCTCAAGGGTTTTGAGTGCTCTCAAGAGTGGCAAGTTTAAGTCAATATTTGTTCAAATATAAGATGGCGGGGGAAAGGAATTAAAGGATTCTAGATAGTTTTTATATTGGATTTTTTCTTGAATTAATGAAATATATAATCTCTAGTTTCGATTGATATTTAAGAAAATCCGATCAGAGTTTAGACCTGGGTGAGGGTGTATGGATCGGATCTTTTCCCTCCGCATGATCACGGAAAAATTCTTGGCCATTTACCCAAAAGTTTTCTGTGCTTTTGTGGACTTGGAAATGGAGTTTGACAGAGTTGTGAGAGCGGAATTATGGGAGATAATACCCCGGTACAAAGTGAACGGGACCCTTGCTGCATGCTGTAAAGTCTCTTTACAGAGATCACTTAGCCTGTGTGCGAGTATTTCATTCCTTCAAGTAATAATCGAACCCACATCTGTAGTGTTTATAATCGCACGCTCATGCCCACGACAGCCATACAGAAATATTATTATCATTGTATTTAATAACAAAATAATCAATTTAAGTATATAATAAATATTATTTTTTACGATTTCGTTCAAACAATTCCAACACAAAAGTATAACACTTTTCTATACTCGCCTAGTTTTTTACAATTGTCTATAAACGTCGCATCCTTCGCGAGTTACTTCGCCATTACCGATGTAATTGTGTTAAGACCCTCACGTATACAGGGTGTACTTAAAGCACCAGCTGTGTCAACTGTTTCGATAATATCTGGATCCCTAATAGCTATATAGCTTTCTGGATAATGTTACTTGGATAGAAATTGAGTATATTTTTTTATTAATGTTGTTTTTTGTTTGAAAGTAATATTATAGAAGAACTTAATTTTTTTTTTTTTGTACCAGATTTAGTTTATTTTTATGAGTATACTTTTCATAGTTGCCATTTCAATCTTTGTATGCTAGTCATAAATGCAACATTTGCTGCTGCTTTTTAGTGCAATGAAATAAAACAAATTCGTGAACCATTTGCATAATAAGCAATATCTCTTTTAAATTTAACGTACTCGTAAATACATTAAAAATAAAACAACCAGAAGAAAAATTAAATATAATCAGCTTCACGCTGTATCCCGCACACAGCGGGGTAGGCAAAGGGAGCATAATGTTAAGACTCTCCGTTCCTCACTACATTCAAACAGAAGTATGTATGGAGAAGTATAATTATTTTTTATCGGTTTCACGGTGCACAGAGCAGGGTAAACAGAAGAAACCTAGTGTTAAGACACTCCGCTCTCCACGTTTATACGTTATTTTACCCTAACATACAATAAAATTATTGTCATGAGTAGAAGTTTATTTTAGTCGTTATTTAGACGTTAAAATATATATAAATATATATTTCATATAAGCCCTTAGATAGATAGATAACCTCTTAATTACACATAAGCTCATTAAACTAAACTAAAATAAACAGTTTTCAGTGATAGAGAGAACGCTCACTAACAAGTATCAATGCTCTCATTTTGAAACCAAAACACGTCTCCTCACTAATTCTACTTTGTGTTACAACGCTGTTATTAGACGCTAGGAACGTTATGCAAAAAGGTGAATTTTTATTGCTTATTGACATACTTTCATACAAATTTTGTAGAATTTTTAAAATTTGCTATTATCATTATTATTGCGGCGTTGAATTCCGCATCTCAACACGCAATGCCTGCAGAATTCGGCAGCAACTGGTGAACAGAGTGTCTTAACACTACTGACCCTTTGCCTACCTTTCTGTGTGCTGAATTGGGATACAGCAGTAATTTTGAAAAACAATGCTGTAATAAAATTTGAAATATTTATAAATTTTGTAACATTTGTTAATAACTCCTTAATGAAATTGAAGCCTCTAAAGAGTACCTCTTCTGGTATAAGCAGTAGCTTTAAAGACTTATCGAAGCTGTAATTAAAATGTCTGCAGCTTGCTCGTGCCACGAAAGTTGCTAAAGGCTGTTTGACTTTACTTCCTCGAGGAATAAATCTGTTCTATATTTAATATATAATGTACATTTATAAATACTTTTTGCAAGTAAATAGAGGCCGATGTGCTGCAGCGGGTGTGATTGTAACGTGACGGTTGTGGGTTCGATCCCCACTCGAGGAAGTGGAATATTTATTTACGTTTATATTTCCATTTCAATGGCGCCAAATTTCAAATTCTGTCCGGTAACGTCAGTTGACATTGCAAGGTAATTTTCAGCCTTAAAATTAATATTAAGTGATAAACATCACAAGTTGACTGCAGAAAACCTGGAAAAATTAGTAGTTCCTTTTTTCGATTTGATTAAAGAAATATATAATCAGCTTCACGCTGTATCCCGCACGCAGCAGGGTAGGCATAGGGAACCCAGTGTTAAGACACTCACCGTTCCCCACTTTGCGTTGAATTCAGGAGCCTTGCCTCGACACTAGAGCGAAGAAATGAAATTAAAAATCTAAATAAAAATTCTAAATCTAATAATACTGTTGAAAATTTTAATAACATACGAGTAATATTTCGAGACACACATTTGTAAATAAGCATTAGTTTATTTGCTGTAATTCAAACATAGTGAACAATACGGAAATTAAAATAAACCAAAGCTTTTCATTTCACTAATAGCTTTAACAGAGAATTAAAACACATAAAAGCACTTAAGCCAGTTGAACAATTTTATACATATATTCACTATATTAGACATCCGTAGCTGGGAGTTGTTTGTAACTTGATATATTACCATTTATTGTTTATTGAGACAGACAGACAATATTAATTGTTTTTTTTCATTTAATTCGAGTAAGTTTACGTTTATACTATGAGATTGGACATGTTTATTTTTAATACTCGGTAGGTATATATTATTAATATTCTTAAACATCGATATGAGAGGGCGTTTTGGCCATTATATTGATAGTAGTAGATTTATAATTTGAGTCTTAGAGAGCGAGTTGGAATTTAATGTCGATTTTTTATTTAGTATTTATATATATTTTTGGTAACAACAGCACTTATATAGAAGGTTACGCTAATCACGGGAAACTCACTCCAAGCCCTTTTGCAAGTATATATATAACAATAGCTATATTAGAGTTTCAAGATGAAATTCGGCTTCGCGAGAGGAAAATAAAGTGAGTGCAAGAATTCGCCAAAAGGTATAGAAGAGGAGATTATCCACTTAGCATGTAATATCGAGATATTACATGCTAAGTGGTAGAACTTGTTTTATCATATCATCGTAGAAAAATTAAAAAAATCATTCTTCTAAACGAACTCTTTTGTTATTTTTATTGTAGTACCTAATTTATAATAAACATCCTGATTTTCATAAATAAATAAATAACACTATTTGCAGAGATTAATACTTGCACTTGCAGGCGTATCTCAATTGGTATATATTGTTGAGATGCTAATAGTCTGTCAGGGACATTCGATATTCTGTGATTGGCTTACAGATTACCAGGATTATTAGAACCCCTAATACGATTACGGTCGCAGGCACAGATGGTCAAGTCAACGGAATTAAAAGATATGAGCATATAGGGTATTTTCCGTGGACTTAAATCTAAAGTTGAAGTGAGAACTTGCAATATAAATACAGGAAAATCTAAAAATTTAAAGGTACATATTTCATAGAAGAACATTGTTAAATTTGTAATTCGTTTGATACAAAATTAGTGCATACATGACAACTTAAGTTTTTATACAGGATAGATTCCGTAGATCTAAAATTATCAAATTGCAAGAAGTGAAAAGTTGCAATATAGGAAAAAATTCTAATAATTACAAACTTATAATTGTAGCTAATTTGATACAAAATAAGTGAATGCGCTCGCAAATTGATATTTTTTTAATGATTTTAAAAGTTGTACTTTCGGTTGTCCTGAAATTGGCACGGAACCCTCCGTGGGCAAGTCCAAGTCGCACTTGATCAGATTTTTTATATTTTCCTATACAAGTATGTAGAAATAAGTAGGTAGAGTTTATTACATCTCATTAACAAAATACCCAATTGTTTTCGAAAATCATTCGACATAAAGAACAAACAAGTTAAATATATCTTTCCTTTAGAAGTACAGCCATTTATTTAAGGAATGCTTCTCGTTTTCGGCTTTATTAAGCTCGACGGTAAAGAATCTTTCATGCAAAGGAAACACTTTTTCAGTTCTGATGTTCTAAACGACCGATCCTATTAAGTTAATGTCAAGAACAAAATTACTGTACTATTATGTATATATTAGTGTTATATATGAGTATAACATAATAAGTATATTAGTGTCACACGAGTGTGACTGTAATGCAATGGTTGCGGGCTTGAACCCACATGAGGGAATTAATTATTATAGTGTTATTTATTGTAGTTAAGGCGGAAAGTGGGGAACGGAGCGGTCCCCTCTGCCTAACCTACTGAATGCGGGATAGAGCGTGAAGCTAATTTTTAAGGTTATTTCTGTCTTAATATAAAACGTGAATAACACTAAAAAAAATCTTATTATAAAATAAGACTGTGAGATTTAATAGAAATTATGTTCAGATTTTCTTCAAAGCAAGATTGAATGAAAAGCAAGATGATTTTCACAAGAAATATAAATTCCTTCTAGAATTATATTCTTGAAATTAATTTCTTTAGATTAGTTGAAGACAGGTGATACATAGTTAAGATTACGTAAGATAAACATCTACTTACTTAATAAGGTATTCAGTTTCTTTCATTTAATACTTTACAAAATAAAAAGAGAAACATAGATAAAGTATTTTACTTTGAGGCCAGCGAGTTGGCCTCGGAAATATTTATTTAAATTTATTTTTTTATTTCTCCAATCTGGTGTCGGGCAAATGGCAGCGTTGAGTTCCTCCACTTAATACGCAATGCCTCTAGAATTTGGCAATTGCTGTGCCAAACTGGCGCAGTAATTGATCAAATAAATATATTTTCCGACTCGTTTTGACTCGACTTTGAGTTTCTCCGAGGAATTTCTTCTTGAAAATTGAAATCTCTTAGTAACTTCTCTCTATCTCCTCTTTAGAGCGTAAAAAAGCTTGAAAATATTATTTATTATACAATAAAACCTACTGTACAAAAATACAACATAAATAGCATTTTCTTATTTTTGAAATGAACACCAAGATTCAACCCTGTTTACAGGAGTGAGAGGTTAATTGCACGACGTAATATCTGTCTGCAGCCGGACTATTCTAGCTCTTAGAAATGAATAATGAAATATTTTCTTACGCTGAGAAATTTATAGCATTTTCAATATACGAGAAGTTTAAAAGCCCCGAGAAAAAATGTAATGATAGTTTATGTGTCAATTGTTTTGAAAAATTATTAAATTTCCGATATATGTATGTGTTTTTTTAAAGTGAATTTTCTTTATCGACGTATTAAAGAAATCTTATTGAAATGTTTAAAAAAACATCACACTTTTTTTCTTAAAAAAAGGGGTTTTTAAAAGTTACATAAAAATCAACACAATAAACGTAATTACTTCTCGAGTAAACATTTCTATCTAGAAATGTTCGCATGTACCTATCTAGGTACATGCGATTCATGAATTATGAAAAGAACTTCTAAACTGTCGTTAGTAATTTCATAGTTCCGTGCTAGTCATTTAAATAGCATTAAAATCTGTGTTAAGAAGCAATGCGACCTGCATTGTAACTTGGTAGAATATAATTGTGGCACAAGAGCTCGTCGACACAGCCATTAGCGTCCGCATAGTTCCCCTAGTAGCTGGGCACTAGAAAAAATGCTATTCCATTCAGAGATAGATCCTTGACATTTGTTTTAAACTTAAACAATATAATATTTTTTTCTGGTTTCTTTAATTTAAGCAAATATTACTCATATACAATGCCTCCAGAATGCAGTGGAAAGTGGGGTACCAGAGTGTCTTAACACTACGTTTCCAGGTTCCCCCTGCGTATCATGCTTTGTGCGGGAAACCGCGAATTTTTTTATTTTCAGCCTCACGATATAAAACGATATTAACTTTTAAAATTGCACCAATTAATATTTAAACTTAATACAAGCAGGTTAAAATCAACAACCTTAATTACAAAGAATAACTCAATTACATATTGCACGAGATGGGCATTGTTTCAACGAAACACGTTTAATGCTGTTAAGATCTGGAAAGGAGACAAAGCTTTGCGAATGTTACCATATCATCAGATTAAAGTCCGTTTTCATTCCAACAATAATGGGTAAACGTTGTAAAGAAGCTAATTGGCTGTCAGGGACATGCGACATGTGGTGACCGTAGGCTATCTGGGCTTATAATATTGTCAATATGTAGGTCAGCTGAACTATGCTCGTATACAATTTTCCTTTAACAGGTGCATGTGCGTGAAAATAAAATATTTTTTGTTAAAAAAATATTCAAAAAAACAACGTTGAAAAAATCTAAGGTATCTGAGATTAGGAAATTCATGGTATTGAAGTAAGTGGTAAAACTAAAAAACATATATAAAATATTTATTACATAAACAGTCGCTATTGGGAGACTTTGACTCATTCGTACTTTAAAAATCTATTGCGCCCATATCTTGTTTCTATGCAGAAAGGTACCTAAAGTGGAAAGTCTCTAAATTATATAGAAAAAAAGATAAATATGTCTTTATAATCTCTATGGTATTTTTTACCCAGTTACGACGAACGCCGGGTTAAACAAATATAACATCACATGGTAAAGACCATAAAAATAAAATTTATTGATTCCGTCTTAACAAAGTTCACAAATAAAATAGGCATATCGATGAGAGCAATATGCGGGCGCCCATTGCCCACAGATATTGAATGCTGGAATGCCGAGATCATCTGAAAAGTTAATTGCTACCCAACTGTCTGCGGTCAGACGAGGTTTTCAAGGCCTTTTGGCTTATGAAAATGAATAACGAATTCGTTAGTAACAGGTACAGTTAGATGGGTCTAGAAACAAATGAATATTATATTATTTGACGCTATTTTTTTGGTTTTATTAGTGAATAAATAGCTATTTATTTGACTTATTTGGGAAACATCTAAATAATATATAACCTATGCCTTGAAAAACTAAAAAAAAATACTTTCAAAAAATTCGAGCTCATGGAATGTATATTATAATAACTCATTACATTAATACTGTGCATTAAACAAAACACACTTACGTTTGTGCATTAAACAGTGACACGAACTGCATTGTGGCTTACACGAGTGCATAATTGTGGTAAGAGCCCGCTGATGCAGCTATAACAGCCCGAGTCATATTCCCATTTTATGTGTTCACAGCGCTAGTAAAATTTCGCTAACCCTTTTGTGGAAATTGTATATTTGTGTTTATTCCTATGTGTTTTTCATATAGGGCTAGAATGGACTCGAATAGCTTTTATCGAATTACTTAAATGATGATGATGATGATGATAATGGCAAATATATATTTGGACGGTACTGGTCAATTAAGACTCCTCTGGTATCCTCAGAACCCACAGGTATAGAAAAAGTCTTTGTATAGTAAAACAAAGTGGAAAATATGTTATGTCTAATAAGATGTCCTATTTTCTTATAATATACAACATATATAATATACAATATAAAACTTGTCATTGTTTGCCTTATACTTTGTATATGCTTACAAAAACTCTTGAAGTCGTGAATGAAATAATATTGCTAGTAAAACTAAAGTGATCCCCACTAGGTATATTACACAGAAAGCTCATTAGTGAGTAAAAAAGAGGTAAACTCAACCGTAGCTTTCATAAGTCAAGGCCTTTGGAACTACTAAAAGACGTTTAATACAGACTTGGTAATAAATTTCGGACTTGCTATTTTTTTGCGGAAAAACTCTTGGTACGAACTTTTTCTTATGTGAATTGCATTTATGCTAGAAGAACAAATTACCCTATACTCTGCATACTTCTTTCACCTCGCCCGTTGTCATCAAATTCTTCATACATGGAGAACAGGCTGGTCCTCCTGCTTTTTAAGAGACCTTTATATCATTAATACAGTTTCTCAAAGATTAGCCAAAAACTCCTTCTACTGAGTTATACGAGGTGATATGTACGTATGATAAGCATATTTTTTTTATTTTATTATTCTTGAATCACTCGTCTTCTCTCTTTTCTCACACCATTTTATGTATCTCTTAATTAATTCAGCTTCATTCTGTATCTTACATTCAGCACAGTAGACAAAGGGAGCCTAGAGTTAGGACACTCCGCTCTTTACTAACCTAAGCCTAAGCTACTTTGTATATCTTACGAAGAGATCTTATCTCTACCACAATTATTTGTTTTTCATTCTTCTTCTACTTCACCCAGATTTCGCTCCCCAAAAGAGACCTTTGCATACCTTTAAAATCGATAACAACCTGAATTACCTATAGGAAATAAATCACGTTATCTTCGTGTGGGCCAAACCAACCAATAAGTATTTTGCGTGAATTACGCAAAGACAAATTGCCTGTCGCCGACTTTAATGAAAAATTTCCGTGCGAAATGAATTGCCTACCTGTATCAGTTTACTTTAGATATTTAAAATGCTAATAGGGTGTTAAATATTTGTATTGTTATAACCTATAAATCATAGCTTACAGAATAGGGTTATTTTTTTATAATTAATTTAATTTTTGATATTTTTTTTTACTTTTTTTATGCATACTAGAATACAATTGTTAAAATAAACGACGACTAGTGACACTAAAAAACTTTAAATCAAATCTACCATTAAAAAAAATCTTCCTTCCGAGTGTGATATGTTTCAAGCATCATTAAGCTAACATTTACTGTAACAGACAGACAAACATACTGTATAATAAATATCGATTTATTATACTATACAGTACTAACAATATTTCTTCTAGGTTCACTATAATAACAAAAGAATATTTTAAAATTCAATTTTCAATTTTGCATTTTGCAACATAACTCACGACAAAGTGGAAGAACTCTCGGAGGTTATCAAAACTTGTTGTTTTGTACTGTCTTTTGAATTTGGCTTTATACAATAGAAACTTGTGGTTACAATTTATTTGCATACATTTTCAATGCTGAATTCGTATTGAAGTTACATATATATTTGTGAGAGAACATATGAATTGACATTTTTTTGTTTAAAATCCATCCAGTAGACCACTGTGGCGTAGTGGAATAATTTATGCTTGGGAACACAGTGTTTGTGGATTCGATTTCCATTAGAGAAGATGACTAAATTTAAAGTATTTTAATTTTATCGCTCTTTGCCTTTAGTAAGAAATACAAATGTGCCAATGGAGAATAATCACTAATTTTAAATTCTAGCTCATCGTATTGTCTTTTAAAAACAAAAAATACTAGTGAAAGAATTATTTTAATACGTCTTTTAGTTTTTGAGATATTGTCCTTTAAAGTAAGCGCGCGACGCAAGATTCCGTCGGGCCATAACCGACTCGCGTGACGTCACAGGTCTTGCAAAACTCGCTCGCTCAGTTCGTCTTCGTTCACTCGCAGTTCGCGCTCTTCTTTAGCTGGCGTTCCACCACAAATTTAGTTTCGTTTAATAAATAATAAATAGGTATATTTTTAAAATCGTTTTTTTTTCACATACATAATGTAATAGCGTGCATTGTATTTTAAGATATTGAAGTTTTTATAGTACTTTGTCAAAAAAACAGTTCTATCCTGCTCGGCTCTTTAGCTTTGATTATTTTTATTGTAGTATCGTTACTAGAAAGCTTGAATTTTTTCCAACAACACTTGGCTTGGCTTGGGCGTTACCACAAACTTAATCAGAACTTTGATGGAGGCATACAGGAAAAAAAAAGGAGAGCTCTGCATTAGATTTGCGGCCTTTTTAGATTTGCAGAAGGCCTTTAACTCTGTGCCTCGTCAATGTATTTGGAGGGCATTGCGATCCAAAGGGATCCCTGAGGCCTATATTGAGATTATCAGAGACCAAACCCTTTAGATCACAGTAGGGGTTCACCAAGGCTCGGCTTTTAGTTCGTTCTTATTTATTGTAGTGTACTGTCACGGCTCACATCCAGGACTAGCCTCCATGGCTGATGATGTATGCCGATGACATTACACTCATTGAAGAGAAGCAACTAATGCTGGAGCGTAAAGTGAACCTCTGGAAGTGTGCGCTTGAGAACGGCGGTTTTAAACAAAATGTGCCGAAGACCGAATACATAGCCTGAGGGAGCCCGGACTCGAGCACCGTCCTTATAGGTCCTGAGCCAGCCGTTAAGTTGGAAAAGTTTTAAGATGGATCTTGGATTGGATTGGATCTTGGATCCGTTATGCATGAGTCTGGAGGCATCAATCTCGATGTCCATGGCTGGATAAGCGCTGCCTGGACCAAATGGTGGGAGGTTTTTGGTGTGGTCTGCGACCGCAGAATACCACCCAAGCTCAACGGGCTGATATATAAGAGCATCATCTGACTGGTTCTATTATACGGCAGCGAATGTTGGCCAGCACTATCTCGTCACGCTGAGGAGCTTCACGTCACGGAAATGAAGATGCTGCTGTCTGACGCATTCGAGGTAGTCTTGGGGTCCATGACGTAGCGGATAAGCTCCAAGAGCGTGGCCTAAGATGGTATGGCAACGTTGCGCGCCGGCGTAAGCACTATGTCGGATGCAAGTTCCTTGCTATGTCTGTCCTGTCCCTGGAGCTAGACCTCCGAACGCGAATGCGAATGCGAAAGAATGCGGTGTTTGGATGTCGTGATGCAGGACATGAGTGCCAATGGTCGAACCACTCAGGACGTTACAGATCGTGTAAAGTGGAGTAGGTTAAGCAGGAAGGCAGACCCTGGCAACATACGCTGGGATTAATGCCAAGAAAAAGAAGACTTGGTTGCAGTTGTTGAAGACTCGTCGCTTCGACGATGTAGCCCATTATAAATGCCATGGTATGTTTACAATCACCTCTGCTGGCGGCACAATCTTCGCAGATTACGTATAAACTTATTGCTTCTTTTCATTGCATTCTAAGCTGTAATAATATAGTTTAATACGTGCACGGTGTTCTGCTGTAATCTACATTTGGCAATACATACATAACTTACTCTTTTAACTTATACGTACGCAATAGTACGCATCATGACCATAACTCTCTCTTGCCGATCTTCAACAATCACAATAAAAATATTATTCAGATATACATGTATAAAAATATTAAAAATGTACATTAAAAAAAATTGTGCATGCTCAACTTACTGCATGTATTTAGTTATATTATTATTATTATATTATTTTCACGTATAAAACAATCTTACTACTTTGAACTTGAATAAAAAGTTTGGTACTTTTAACGCAAATAGCGTTACCTACAATATGAAACTAGTTACGTTTGGTTACATTACAGTTTTAAATAAATAATTTCAAATAAAATAACGTAAGATAGTTATTATCTATACCCCAAATTGACATAATATTATTATTTAGACAATAAAACTTACCTTCGCATTTTTACTCCTCGCATTTCTGCGGCGACGAAATCACTATTTTCCGATAAATAATCGGCAATCATAAATCCATCTATTACAGGTAGGTTATCCGATTGACCTTTTTCGAATCCTTCATCCATTTTAATTAATTGTATTAACACTAAACACAAGCGAGTAACAAACAAACAAAGTACTGCGCGAGATCTCCTATCACCGTTGGCGACTAGCGAGTTCTGCCAGACCTGTGACGTCACCGCCGGCCGCGGGACTGTTAGCGGCATTTGAAATTTTTGCAAACTTCAAATGCCTGTAAAATCATAACTACTTGGTTATTTTTAATGAAACAAAAACTAGTGTATTTGTATACGTAAAAACTTTACTGTAACGAACTTTGAAGCATTATTTCATACCTATTACCATTCCTCATTATTGAAGAAGTAGGGAACGAATAGTCTTAATACTAGGCACTCTCTACACTCTTTTATACAATAGAAAAGATAATACTAAATTGCAATGAAAAAATAAAATATACAACTTTTAAAACTAAAACTAAAAGTGTTGTATATTGCATTTGATTTTCATATACGAATTACTTTACACATTCCTCAAATTTCGACCAAAAACTAAAAGCTGGTGTTTGTTTTATCAATAGGTACATTTATTTTAAATGGCTTATATTTTCTATAAAATAAAATATTCTACATATATCGATGGTGGATTTGGACTGGGTCCAATATTGTTCGCGCAGTACTTTATGGTCAGCATTCAAGCATGGAATTCGTATTTGAATGTTCATATCTGCATTTCAGCGTAATAGACTCGGTATTTATATTTTATAACCACTCTATACAATGAAAATGTCTATGTTATATAAATATTACACTAGCGTCG
>JAEBDU010012725.1:0-66076 GCA_016802625.1 Heliconius numata | reverse complement strand
CGGATCCAAGGTACCTGAACTTCTCCGACTTAACGGCTGGCTCAGGAAAGTAAGAAAGTGTGTCAATAAGCAATAAAAATTCACCTTTTTGCATAACGCTCCAGGCGTCTAATAAGAACTTCGTAACACAAAGTAGAATTAGTGAGGAGACGTGTTTTGGTTTCAAAATTTGAGCATTGATACTTGTTAGTGAGCGTTCTCTCTATCACTGAAAACAGTTTAGTTTAGTTTAATGAGCTTATGTGTAATTAAGAGGTTATCTATCTATCTAAGGTCTTATATGAAATATATATTTATATATATTTTTAACGAAACATAAAATAAACGTCTATTTATAACAGTATGTTTTTTGTATTTTAGAGTATTACGTATAAACGTGGAGAGCGGAGTGTCTTAACACTAGGAGTTATTTAACCTATTTCTTCTGCCTACCTTGTTGTGGGCACCGTGAACCTGTGTGACCATAAAAAATAACGTACAAAAAGGATCACGCTTGACACAATAGATCTTCAAATAATCTTCTCCGTACATACTTCTGATTGAATGTTGTGAGGAACGGAGTATCTTAACATTATGTTCCCTCAGTCTTCCCCGCTATGTGCGGGATACAGCGTGAAGCTGATTTTATTTTATTTTTCTTCTGGTTGTTTTATTTTTAATATACTTACGTTAATGTAAAATAGATATTGCTTATTATGCAAATGGCTTTACGAATTTGTTTTACATCATTGCACTAAAAAGCAGCAGGAAAATGTTGCATTTATGACTAGCATACAAAGATTGAAATGGCAACTATGAAAAGTATATAGTAATACAAATAAAAAATATATATATAAATACAAAAAATAAATATTAAGATCTTCTTTATATTACTTTCGTACAAAAAATAACATTAATAAAAAATACACTCAATTTCTATCCAAGTAACATTATCCAGAAAGCTATATAGCTATTAGGGATCCAGATATTATCGAAACAGTTGACACAGCTGGTGCTTTAAGTACACCCTGTATACGTGAGGGTCTTAACACAATTACATCGGTAATGGCGCAAGTAACTCGCGAAGGATGCGACGTTTATAGACAATTGTAAAAAAACTAGGCGAGTGTAGAAAACTGTTATACTTTTGTGTTGGAATTGTTTGGACGAAATCGTAAAAAATAATATTTATTATATACTTAAATTGATTATTTAGTTATTAAATACAATGATAATAATATTTCTGTATAGCTGTCGTGGGCAAAAGCGTGCGATTATAAAAACTACAGTTGTGGGTTCGATTTTTACTTGAAGGAATGAAATACTCGCACACAGGCTAAGTGATCTCTGTAAAGAGACTTTACAGTATGTCTTCACATCTCCCATAATTTCGCTCTCACAACTCTGTCAAACACCTTTTCCAAAAGTCCACAAAAGCACAGAAAACTTTTTGGAAAATGGCCAAGAATTTTTCCGTGATCATGCGGATGGAAAAGATCCGATCCATACACTCTCTTCCAGGTCTCTAAACTCTGATCGGGTTTTCTTAAATATTAATCGAAACGAGAGATTATATATTTGATTATATATTTTATAATAAAACGTATTTAAGAAAAAAACCACTATAAAAAATATCTAGAAATCTTTTAATTTCTTTCCCCGCCATCTTATATTTGAACAAATATTGACTTAAACTTGCCACTCTTGAGAGTACTCAAAACCCTTGAGATACAATATTGAAGTAGGCGCATAGCCGCGACATGCTTGAGACTTAGGAGAACTACGAGAACACGTCTAGGGATGCACGGTAAGTTAATAATCTTAATAATAAAAACTAAAATCATGTAGATATTTTGTTATGAATATCGATCATATCATTATTCAGACTGAGTTCTCTCTCTCTCTATCTCTTTTTTTTCTGTCTCTACTCTCTGTCCAATGTGCAACATACGGAATACAACGTCAAATTGAAAATAATTTATATATATTTTTTTCATCTCATTATATATCCCGCAGACAGCAGGGTAGACAGAGGGAACCTAAAATTCTGGAGGCACTGCGTGTTGAGTTGCGGAACTCAACACCGCGCGTTCCCTCAGTACCAGAGATAAATTATATTAGAATTAGAAAACGTAGAAATAACAATATACATTATAGCTTATGTCCATTTTTAGTTCCACTTACTTCAAACAATAACTAAGTATCTGTTATCCGATTACTCGTCGCTTGAATTCTATTTCTGAAAATAAAATAGTAATATACCGTAGACGCTAATGGCCATGTCGACGAGCTCTCTCTCCACAATTATACTCTGTGCAAACCGCAGTTCAGTTTGTACCTATTTAGAATATATTTGAATACTACCTACGAAAGTTGTTTGGTTTAAACTTTAAGCTTTCACTTGCAATACGTAATAAAATATGCAACTTTAAAACTCGCATGTGTCGTACACAAATCTGTTACTTACTTTTTTTCTAAGCGGCGTTGAGTTCTGCCACTCAAAACGCAATGCCTCCAGAACTCCGCAGAAAATGAAAAACGACGTATCTTGAGGTAGGCAGAGGGAACCTAATGGAGGTTCCCTCTGCCTACCCTGCTGTGTGTAAAATATGTTAGGTAAAATACCCATAAAATATGTATGAAGCTTTAGATATATTTATTGTTTTACAAATTTCGTATATAAAACCTTGAATAGAAGATAAATGGTATTTCATTTAGACGAGTAACGGTAAACGAGGACAGCGATTTATGAGAGCATTAGGAAAAACAATGACCTCTTGTGTTTTGTTCGTGGTACCTTTTCCAAAAAAAAAAGGAATATGTATAAATCAGCTGTACGCTATATTCCGCACACAGTACGTAGAGGGATTCTAGTGTTAAGACACTCCGTTTCCCTAATTTTCACCGAATTCTGGAGGAATTGAGTGTTGAGTAGAGGAACTCAAAGCCACGCTTTGCCTCGACACCAGAGCCAAGAAATGAAAATATGCATTCTAATAAATATTTTATTTTCTCGAATGGGGGCTGAATCCACAACCAGTCGCGTTTACAATTACATTTTTATGCCTGATATACGAATATGTGCGATATAGGGTGAAGCGAATTTTTATTTTGACTATTGACTTTCTATAAAAAATTGAGTGCAATTTGACAAATATCTTTATCTTCAATTTTCTAACAGTTTCTGTGGCTATTACGTCGTGAATGAAAATATCGTATGAAAGTTAATCTTAACATTAGCATAATAATTTCCCAAGATAAATACAAGCGTATCGAGGAGAGATACATGTCGATCTCTCCATTATCCGATCTCGTTGTCTTTGGCAGTTAATTAACAATAATGGCACTGTGACTTCAAGCTACTATCAAGAGGATTATAGATAAAGTAGTAACTTCTCCTTTAGGAATTTGATAAAACTTTAGAAATCCTTCGTAGTGCATCGGCGCTAACGTGCGTCTGTAAAGGCGATAGTTGTAGATTCGATTCTAACTCGGAGGACTGAAATATTTCATATTTTCATTTCCTCACTCTGGTAACAAGGCAAAGCGCGGCGTTGAGTTCTCCTACTCAACACGCAATGCCTCAAGCGCTCGGCGAAAAGTGGGGAACGGAAGTAATGTCATAATAGAGAACGGAATTTCTTAACGTCAGGTTCCCTCTGCTAACCCTGCTATGTGCACTAGAACTAAAAACAGGGAAACATCACTTTTCACCGTAAATATAAAAATATAATATGTTTTTGATAACAAACTGACGTAATGAACGTCAATAACACTATTAATTCACATAATATTAGAGTTTAGTATTATTTTTTGGTGTATCATAACTTTAATCGATAGAAAGTGGTAGTGTCTAGTGTTAGTGTCTAGTGCAGAACCAAATATATTTTATTACGTTCAACATATAATAACTATTATATGAAAAGTCACAAGTATTATCAAAACTTTGACGACTAACATATTAAGTTTGAGGCATAGTTTGAAAGTAATATTGACTGGAAGTTAGAGTCAGAAAGCAATATTTCTTTGATATCACTTCAAGTACAAGATCTGTACCTAAATTGCTACTTTAGTTCGTAATAATAAATTATAAGTTTGGTTTTACAAGAGCTTAGTAGACATGTATACCACTTACAAGTTAGGTAAGAAGACAATAATAAAAATATTATTTTCTATATTTTTTAGTTTTACACTGTATCCCGCACATAGTAATACACGGAGATAACCTGGGAACCTAATATTTCATATTTACATTTTTCCGCTCAGGGGTTGAGGCAAAGCGCGGCGTTCAGTTTCGCTACTCAACACACAACACCTCCACAACTCAGCAGAAGATGGGGAACGGAGAATCTTAACACTAGGTTCCCTCTGCCAACCCTTACTGTGTGCGGAATACAGCGTGAATCTGATTTATTATTTATACATATTATAAGGCCTCGTGGATATAATATCAAGGCACGTTTTTTTCTCAAATTAGTACTTAGATAAACTAATTATTAATCACTAAAGGCTTTAGATTCTATACTAAATTATCAGGTTAATGAAATATAAACAGCCTCCAGCTATCAATGAGGGCGGGTTGCAGACATTTTCATTATCGCTCCAATAAGTGACTTTAATAAGAAACTGCTCTTAGCGTTCACGGTGCCTTTCTGGAGACTGTAATTTCAAAGGATTCAATTGTACATACAATTACTTAGATTAATTACGTACGATTTTGTGATATAAAATAATATTAATGTCCAAGAGTGTAAATGTGACAAGTTGTGGGGTTGGTTTCCACTCGAAAAAATTAAATATTTAATTTTACCATTTCCGTCGAGGCAAAGTGCGGCGTTGAGTTCTGCTACTTAATACGTTATGTCTCCAGAATTCGGCGGAAAGTGGGAAACTGAGTGTCTTAACACTAGGTTGTCTCTGCCTACCCTGCTGTGTGCGTGATATTGTGTTTTTTTTTTAAAACAGTCTAAGTGGTTATCTGAGATAATATTCAATAGAGTGGCGAAACTCAACGCCTGGCTTTGGCATTGATGCAAGTACGAAGAAATTATTGTCAATTGCCTCGAGTGGGGATCGAACCCACAACCGTCACGTTACAGTCACATCCTTATGTCCCTACGCCGACGGCCTTACTGACTATCTGTTAACATAGCAACTTTTCAAGTCAAAGCTTCCCAAACTTGTGAAGCTTAACCTATAAAGCACCCAAAATTACCAGAACTCGTCCCCAGTCCATACAACTAGCTAAACAAGGTCAGATATTACCACCAAGAACCTGTTGTTAATAAACTAGTTGGAGGAAGCAGCGACAAGACATGTTCTACTTAACAACAAGTGACAGCTGGCCATTTAAATACAAGATTGAGATATTAGACGATTATAACTCGATATTATACTGTTCTAGAATCGATATTTATTAGTTGATTATTATTTTTTGTTGGGAAAAGTTATTTAATAATTATTCCTTCTATTCCATAAAATAGGTTCAAAGAAACAGACAGACAAATATATTTTTTTTGTGATTTAGTATCGTGCAAATAACTTCTTATATGAACAGATATTTGAATTTTGTTTTATAGATATTGTTAGATATCGGAAGCGGTTGGTTTTTTTAAAATAAAAATACATACCGTCGATATTTTTTTAACATACTCAGATAGAGGTTCCACGTAATTACAATAAGTGACATGTATCACTCAATAACAACACTACACACTAGATACCTCTCAATCAGGGATTCCGCCTACAAGCAACTGTTTCCGTTCGACACAATTCCACTGCTTTTATTGTATTTTTCACCTAAATCTACCCACTTTTACACTAGTACGCTAACAATATAGATATTCTAAGCTTATCAATTTTCCTATAGCACAAACTATTACACAGAATTTACTACACCAAATACAATACTAACAGTTAAATCAGGTTTAGTTCAAAATAGGTGGCTAGCTAATCCCTTTCTGATAGAACAAGCGGTATATCCGTATCGTGTATAAGCACCCTCTATCAATTTTGCTATTTTGTGCTGCAAAACCAATAGTGGATTCTATCGGGCTCTCTCGCCGCGTATATTCCATTTAAATTCGTATATGCTATTAACTTTTGACATACCAAATTTAGGGTTTGTAAGCCTCTTCAGTACGGTTATTATTAAACATACTGTTATTAATACTTTTAAGTTTTTGAACGCAAACTAATTTTATATTTCAATCAATAGAAAATACTTTTCGCACTGAGCAATTTTTTCCAAGGCATTTACTGGAAAATTTAATACATATTTTTAGTTTAATTTATGGCTGCAGTATATATAAACTTATACTAGGAAAGGCCACATAAAACTGACCATGAGAGAAACAATCGTTTCTTAGATCTACCTCATAATTTTTTACCATTTGGCCCTGCTTATTAATATTCATGACATAACATTATTTAACCGGAAATTGGAAAAGCTTAAATTTAATTTAGTAATCTGATGGTATTAAAGGAATCCTCGGTATAAAAAAAAATCTCCCTGATCCAAACCAATAAAAATGCAGGCTTCAATTATGTAGAGTCTTTATTTGAGGTTTAGTTCCATTAACCTGTTTAGGTGCTAATGGGTTGCAAGTAATAGTAGCTTGGGACCTAATCCTAACCTCAGACTCCTGAGCGAAGATATGAAAATATTAAACATTTTAATTTCTGCGCTCAGTCAAATAAATATAGAAATTTAATATAATGACTCCTTCGAGTGAAAAAATTGAAGATAAATCTATCTATCGCTTTCACAATAAAGTCAGCTGTCCCAAAGCGATACGACGACCTCAATTTTTCATGTTTTTTTTTTATTTTTCAACTAAAAATCCCTCATTATCAAATCTACAAACAAAAGTTTACAAATAAATAGTTTACAAATAAAAACAAAAAAATAAATAATATGAATAGGAATACCTTTTTCGTTTATTAAAGTCATGTGTCATCGAAATGGCTCCATATTAAATGAATGTAATGTCTCAAGTGGAATATTCAGTTTCCAATTTTCGGTAGAGTTACAATAATATTATTATGAAGCTTAAAATATTTACTATGAAAAACATAGTTTTTTTATTTATATTTTTGATATGATTCATTTGATTCATTTGATATTTTTTTTAATCTTGTATTATTGAACTGCTTAGATCCAGTCCAGGTTAGCTACCAGGCAGGATAACGAGGCAACGCGCGGCGTTGAACTCCCCCAGCCAATACGCAATATCTGAGGAGTGAAGAAGTGGGGAATAGATATGTCTTAATGGAAACGTTCCCTGTACTTACCCTGCTATGTGTGGGATACAATACGAGGCTAAAAAAAACTTAGGTAGGTATTTATTAATATTATTATTTTAACAAAAATGTGATTTATAAATAAACAAGATTTTCACAATAAAATACACATTTCGGACAAAAATTCTGGGATTCAACCATTATAAGAGTATCACGTAGCAGATTACTCTACAAATTGATATAGAAGGCTTTAAGCCAACTGTCCTCATAGAATCTACAGTCTAGAATATACAGGGTGGAAGTGTCAGCGCCACTTTAAATGAAACTACAGTTTCAACTACTCTATAAAAGCCTAATATAATTCGGAAAAAAAATAATTCTCAAAAATGAAAAAGTTATTTTTTCAAACAAAATAAATAATAAAATTATCGTTTTAAAATAAAACGCCATTTGTAAAGTATAACATAGGCACGCACACACTTACCTGTCAAAGCGGCAACGTCGCATACGTATGTGTGTGTGACACGAAATACAGGTATGGATAAAAATCGTGAAATGAAAAAAAAATCCTACGTCGAAACCGTTGAGGTACCTTGATTATTTTTTTTAATTCTGGGTTTGAAATATTTTACCCTATATGCAGTTTCAGTAAAAGAAGCGCTGCCTCTTCCACCCTGTATATTATACAAATACAACTTCACTACTAAAATATTTTTATATGTTCAACCAAGTAAATAGCATGATAATATTTCCATCTAAAA
Organism: Heliconius numata; assembly: GCA_016802625.1. Classification (NCBI taxonomy): domain Eukaryota; kingdom Metazoa; phylum Arthropoda; class Insecta; order Lepidoptera; family Nymphalidae; genus Heliconius; species Heliconius numata. The sequence goes on along the minus strand of JAEBDU010012725.1, from coordinate 58,094 downwards.
AATATTATAACGCTCAATCGAATAGAAAATCCTTTTGTAAATAAAAATAGCTGTTTTATTTAAATTATATTATAGCAAAGTTATAATATTATTTGCAAGAAATTTTGAATTGTGTTTTCATACAAAGAAATCAATAGCAGAATCTCTTACATGATTTTATTTTAACAAGCAACTAATATTTTTTTCTTTTCCAAAATGAGTTTGTTTTTGAAATAATAACTTTGCTTGATCATTTTTTTTTAAATAACATATTAAATAGAGTAGACAATATTAAAAGGCATAATAATGTTTATTACGTGGTCATATACCACAAGCTTTAAAATAAACATAGAAAGACGTATTGTTTTCCTAATGCTTCTCATATATCGTTGTCCGCTTTTAACACGAACAGAAGAATCTTAAATGAAAAAGTATTTATCTTTTTACGTTAATAAAGTCCGAGCCGGAAGTAAGAAGAAAATAATATTTGACATTATAGTAACTAACATAGTAATAAAAAAATATATATTGAGTTAAAGATACGTGCAATTATATATAAAATATATTTTGAAAGTTTCCAATGTAATGTTGTGGCTAATCAACCTGAAAGTAATATGTCGTGACAGGCAAGAAAATCTTCAGATACGCTGACTTGTTTCGAAGCGACCTTCTGTCATCTTTTGTCACTAGAAATTCCTTACCGTAAATGTTTTCTTATAATCAACGAGGATAAGATGAATTCAATGTAGATCAAATAGATTGATAAATCTAGATTAATTAGATAGATAAATCATAGAGGTGTATAGGAAATTGGCAACCATTGGCAACCACCATATATATGCATAAAATGCCTTAAAAATTCAGCAGAAAGTGGAGAACGGAAACCTCCTTAGGGGCTCAGAGTGTCTTAACACTAGGTCCCCTGATTCCCTTTGTCTACCTTGTGTCGAATACAGTCTAAAGATAAAAATGGGATATTAATGATAAGCTTATATTAATCAAATGCACAACAAACGCTACTAAATATACTAGTAAATGCAATGTTTTGTTTAAATTCAGCTTTGGTTTATAATAGTGTTTGGCAACGATAAATATTGGATATGTCCTATTGTTATGGTTGCCATGTTTATGACAACTATGTGCTACATGCTGATATCATATTTACTGTTTTCGATAGAATTAGGCTATTATTAATAAAAGCTAATTCTAATTAAACTATATCGAAACTAAATTTTAGTATAGAATCAATTATTTTATTAGTAGATTTGGTGATCGGTCACTTTATTCTTCATTTCCTGATACATATGTGTTACGTTACTTTGTCGTATTGAGTACAAAAATATTTATACTACAATCAAAAATATAGCTTTAAATATATAAGTATCACAATAAGTTCTATAAATAGGTTACAAATTTTATATAGTGAACGCGATAGTTGAGGATTTGATTTCCACTTTGAGGAAGGAATTATTTACTTTCTTAACTGTGTTAACAAGACAGCGAGCGTTTAGATCCCCCACCAGTTAACACAAAAGTCTTGAAAATTGGCAAGAATGTGGGGAAATGGATAAAAAATATTCTTATTGATTTCTTACATGAAATGGACAGGGAACTGGAAGAAGAGAGTGTCTACACTTGGCTTTCCACTCCTAGCTAATGCGTAATATGCGGTATAAAACGTGAGGAAAATTGTAAAAATGGAAAATAAACAAATAAATGAATAAGTAAATGATTTCCACGAAATTTTACCAAAATAAACGCGCACTAAGGAGTATCAGTATTTTCTGTAACGTAAAATCCAATTTTCTTTCATCTAACAAGTTACATTAACTTTTCATACAAAGTTAAAATCGATAGAAAGGATAAAAGACTCCAGGAAAAAAGTCACATAACGTAATCAAAGAGCCACGAGTATATTGTAAGTATGGTATATACATATAAATATAATATATGTATACATATATGATGTTTCTATAATATTATAAAAAGAATTTCGATGTAGCTCGATGAGATCATATGGCTTAGTTGGTCAGAGCGCTTGGACGATTTTCAAAGAGGCGCGAGTTCAAATCCCGCTATGATGAAAATTTTATACGTTTTCTTAATAAATATTTTACTTTAACTTATTTAAAGAAATAGTCAAATATGATAAAATATATGCTACTAAAGAAAACAAAAAAGGCAATTTAAAAATTACCTTTCATCATCATCATCATCAGCCTGTCCTCGTCCACTGCTGGACATAGGCCTCTCCAATGGCACGCCACTGAGCTCGCAAATTACCTTTACGTTTGCATAATTATTTCCCAAGATGAATAGCGAATGAGGTCGTCGATCTCTCGATCACTGACGCTCGTTATCTTTGACACTTAATTATCATTAAAGGCTGGTGATTGCAGGTCTGCAGTGGACAGCAGTATTCGGGGACTGCTATAGGTAATAAATTATTTAGGTTTAGGTATATACATAAATATATTATTTATTCTAACAATAAAAAACTGGTCAAGTGCGAGTCGGGCTCGGTCATTGAAGCTTTCGTACCAATTTAAGAATTACAACGGGAAGTGTATCTTATTAAAATTAAGGGACATCTCTGTATTTAAGTACACTTTAAAGTATTTAATAAATGGCTTTGGGTCAATCTCCCTACAGAGATGCTAACAATACAAATAAGTTGTAACAACCGTATAAGAATTTCGAAATAGCTTGATGAGAAAGTATGGCTTAGTGGCTTTCTAAATAAGTATTTTCCTCTTCTAAGTGTAGAATAACACTTTACAAAAATTTCAAAAATATTCCATACACACTACCACTATCTTATAAGAAAGTAAGTAAGTAAGTAAGTAAGGTAAACACGACAGGTTGTGCGTTCGATTCCCACTCGAGGAAATTAAATATTAAATATTTTCATTTCTTCGATCTGGCGACGGATCAAAGCGCGGCTTCGAATTCTGCCGATCAACACGCAATGCCTCCAAAGTTAACTGCAGGCTGCAGACATTTTCATTATCGCTCCAAAAGGTGACTTTAATAAGAAACTGTTCTTAACGTTCGCGCCTTTCTGGATATTAAAATATCAAAGACTCGATTGTAAATACAATTACTTAATAAAATTACATAATCGGGACAGGTTGTGTAAAAGTTAAAATATTATCTCACATAATCACTTAGACTGGCTGTCTATTATCTATAAATATAGCAACCAGCAACCTTTAAGTCAAAGCTTCCATAAGTTAGTGAAGCATAATTTATGGAGCACCTAAGATTATCCGAACTCGCTCCCAGTCCATACAACTTGTACTAAACAATGTCAGATATTACCGCGGCAAGAATCTATTAAATAACTAGATAGTTGGAGGAAGCAGTGAGAAGACATGTTCTACTTAATAACTGACAGCTGGTCATTTACAAGACTAAGATATTAGGCGATTATAACTGGATATTACTCGGTCATCGATATTTATTAATGGTTCATTTTGTTGGGAGAAGTTATTTAATAATAAATTTCTTTGGAATAATAAGAAAACCAGATTTTTTTATTTTTTTTACGATTGTTTTCTTCAATTGGTTAAACATCCTAGCACAGACTTGATTAATTTTAAAATATATTAAAAATATTTTGATTTTGGATGATGTTAATTTAATAACATAGTTAATTTTACAATTTTTGTCTAGAAGTCAATTAATCTTAAAAGATGATAGTCATATCATCTTTTAAAAAGTGTCTTATATTTTATATTATTTTTCCATCACTTCATTCAGTGCTAATAAGTTTCACGTATTTATTGTCCCAGAGTAAAATGTCAAGACAGTCCAATTTCTGCCAAAATTCATTATTGGGTGGCGTAACTCAGCACCACGCTTTGCCAATCCATCGAAATGAAATTAACACAAAAATGTATCTCCAAATGGAAATCAAATCCACACTTATCACGTTTTCAATCAAACACGTTCCACTGCACCACATTGGACCATTACTTATTAATAAGCATAATTTTAAAAGTCTTAATACATATAAAAAAAATATTTATTAAAGTAATAAGCAAGAAAATATACTAAGAATTTATTTGGTGTAAAAACAGATAAGCTACCACAGTAAACAAGGGTGGACGATATATCTCGTTGAAAAAAGCATCTCGTTTCTCCTGGAATGTGATCTACAAGTCACGGATTTTTCCCCATCTCTTTCGAATATACGATGATACCATCCATGTAGCGGAGCTTTGAAATGTGATGCTCTAGGAAGTCGGGATTGAAGTGTTCGTGTGGAACTTTCGTACTATTCTACAATGTTTTTATGTAATAATGCTTATATTTTCGTGTAAATTTTGTTCTTTTATATATCTTATATAAATAAGGTAAAAATTCTTAAATCCCGATCGTAACAGTAAAAATAGTCTATTCTATTTGTGAGGAACAGAGTGTCTTAACACGAGGTTCCCTCTGCCTGCACAACGTGATGCTGATTTAATTTTAATTTAATTTATAAATAATAATAATAATAACAAAAAAACGTTTTAAAATGTTTCTTATTAAATTATAATGTTATAGCTTAGATTAGACTATCAACCTTCACTTCAACTTCACTATCAACCGTCGCTAAACCTTTTTTATTAATTTATACATATACCACTAAATTTCTTATGACCAATACACTAAATATGTAATAATAATTTAATTATTCATAAAAATATATTGTATTCAATAGTTTTTTTCTTAAAATAAAATATCTATTTTTATTACAAGAACGATATTGCAAATCACTTCCTTATAGATTGAATATGTGAAATAAATTGAATCAACCCTGAAGTTAGCCGTTAAAAATGTGTCACGTCGTCACATTACAGAAGATCCAGGTTAAAGTGTCTTCCATTTCGTAGTAGGTCTCTATATTACCGCAGCATTCATGCTTTTACTGTAATTTTATTTATATTATTTGGTCGCTACAATTTTAGTTTATTAATGTCAAAAATTAACAGAAACAGACATTTTAATGCTGAAAAATAGTAAGTAAAACAAGTGAACCTGGATTCTTATTACAAAATATTACTTGGGATGATGGCACAGAGGCACAGGACGATTGTGGGTTCGATTCCCACTCAAGATGAATGAAATATTTTCATTTCCTCGCTCTAGTAACGGGGCAAAGCGCGGCGTTGAGTTCTGCCAGCCAACACACTATGCCTCTTGAATACGGGAAATAACTAGAACATAATTAATGAAAATTATAATTAGAACAGGTTACAATCGATTTCCTGCCTACCCTGCTATATGCGAAAAGAAAAACAACTTACAAAAAAAATACATAAAATATTTTTACTAAAAGCAGTGAGGCTAAATACTATTTCTACAAAGAAAATAGGGTTATTTTACAATTTTATTTGTGATACAAGTTGAAAATTCCCGTGTTTGGGATCATTAGTTCGGGTACATTACTCGTGAGTTATCACTTTATCCGGAACAATGATATATTGTTTCCGATTTTTTCAAGTGCTCTCCACATAAACTTATCTCTGCCATAAATAACTTGCACCTGGCAAGTCTATATTCAGTATTAAAAAATACAGTAATATCGACTGATTATTTTATTATTTTAGCTTCACGCTGTATCTCGCACGGCAGGGTAGGCAGAAGGAACCTAGTGTTAAGAGCTATGACACTCCATCCCCTATTTTCCACCAAACTCAATCAGGAGTCTCGACTTTAGTGCGAAGAAAATGCAAATATTAAATATTTAATTTCCTCGAATGGGAATCGAACTCACGACTTGTCGCATTTACAGTCACTTTATGCCTCTGCGCCACGACTGGCCTCAATATTGTGGTCAATATATTTATATTCGTAGCAAAGATACAAAGATTATAAAAAAATTAAAAAGACTAAGTTATCTTAGTTTCAATTGTAAATGTTCATTTATAAGCATTGCTGTATAGAAACATTTCATTTATTTACCTTAGGTAAGATATCCGCTTTCTTGTGAACCAGATTACTGGCGAGGCGGGTTTGTACGATAGATAGGATGAAAGAATTGAAAGGACAATAGTCTAGGAAGATAAAATGTTGAATTTGTATTGTAGATTTAGTTGAGAAAATGTATTTAATACCGTTTTCCTTTTATAAGAGCTAGCGTATAATCTTCTGTGTTTATGTGCGTGTTTTTATTACTACGAAAACACAGTATCAAAGGTACTGGAGGAAGGTCACGTAAAAAGCATGAGGATTCCCCGGGGGGCATGTATGAAGAGGTTGATGACAGTGGACGAGGCGAAAGAGGTATGTAGAGACCGTAGCGTTTGGCGCTCCGTTCTCTCTGACTACCCCGCTAGGGATAAAGCGTGAAGCTATGTTATGTTATTTTGTTGTTCCATGTAGATAAATAATTGTAAATTTCACCCGCTTGACCTATGCCATTGATTATTTATCTAATATTATTTAAATGTATTTAAGGAAAAAAAAAATAATTAATCTTATAGTAAATGTAATAGTTACAAAATTTCTTTGACAATTTATATTGTAGAGAAACAAATATTTCTACTACTTTGAAATATTTTTATATTTTAAAAATAAATGTTCCACTAAAGTCGTTTGAAAGAAATAGCAGCAAGTGTAAATATTAGCTAAGATTAAGGCATTTCAAGTCGTACTCGAGATTACAAACAAATTTAAAGCGAAATACTATTTAGTTTCTTGGAAATGTTTACTCCTGGTTTAATACAAATATGATTCCAAATACGACCAAATTAGTTCAAACTTAATTGAAACTAAATTGTATAAGATGTTTTAATGATTTCATTGTAATTTGTGTAACTTTAATAATTTTATAGAAAAAGTTTTTTTTTTCAGCTTTATTCTGTATCCTGTTTATAGTGTAGTAGGTAGAGGGAACTTAGGTGTCTGGGAACCTAATTTAAAGATACTCCGGTTCCATTAAGATATTTTAGTTCCCCACTCTACGCTGAATTCAGAAAATATTGCAAATTGAGTGAGGGAATTCAACGACGCACCGTTACTCGTTACCGAGGGAAGAAATAAAGATATTAAATATTTCGTTTCTTCAAATGATAATTGAACCTACTATCCACCGTTTTTACAGTCACGCGCCCCAGCCCAATGAAAAGCCCTCAAAACTGCGTTACGAGATCAACCTCGAAAGTGTATCATAATTATGTCAATATAAATTACCCTCATATATTTACAAACATTTAATTACATTAAACATCGAAATCCCACTCTTACAAGAGTCCATTCGATTTTACGTATCGTCCACTAAACTTTGCTAAATCTATTTACTATCATTCGGGACAGTTCTGAAATATTAATCCTCTATTGAAAGAGTTCCGGTCCGGAACAGGAGTTGGTTTACTTTTCGGAAGGATCCTAAGATCAATTGATGATAACTAGATAAAAAACTTTTACGTACGTCTTACAATTTAATTTCAAGCTTCATTTTCTTCTGGGAATTACTTTCGATTTGTCCTTTTGAAAACCTATTATAGGAGAGAGTTCAAGACTATTGGATCTTTAATAAGACATTTTAATGGATGACTTTAAAACATATCTAATGCTAATCCAATTTCTGTAAATCGTGTTTTAAATTAAAAGTCCATTTATGGCTTAGCTATTCCTTGGTTACTGAAATCGAACTGGTTATCGAAAAAATGCAAAGCGATGGAACTTCGTGGGGTTTTAGTGAGTAGGATGCAGTAGCATGAGTCTCACATAATCCGCATCGCATTTTACCCGGAATGCGGATACCCGTAACAGGGTTTCCCCACGGGAAAAAGGTACTCCTTGGTTATGTAATATCATACCTATAAGTAACACAGATATATAAATAAAATGAATCTATTTCTTATTATATAATAGTAAGCGGACAGAAATATGGTTTTTGCGATAGGTATTACATAAATTGCTCAAAAGAAAAATAAGAAAACGGTTTGTTCAATAGCTGTATACAATTTTAATAGTCAATTCAGTTACAATTTCGAGAAGGTCACAATATATAATTCAATTTGTCGATTTTTCGAATTATCTTTTATAGAAGGTAGTAGGAAGAGTAGGAAGAGAAGGAAGTATATTAACGTAGGTAATATAATATTTGTTTATATACATTTGTTTTCTCGAAGATTTGTTCCAATTGTAGAATGGAACTCGATCAACCATGGCCTTCGAGTGTTGGAACTCAATTCATATTCATTTTACCTTTATGTATGTCCACCATTTTAACACTCATTCCCTCACGTACGGCATCATTCCCTCATTCTCAATTTTTTTTTTTTTTAACTACCCTCTTTATCCCATGAAAACTTACTTATTTTGGGGACCACTATATCATTGATAATTAGTTATACTAGTAGTATACAATTCATAGAAAAGAATAGTTAAATATTGAAAATATTTTTAATATATTTTTGAAACCCTCATTTCGTATTTTCGCTAGAATGACCCATATATTGTGTTTTTTTTAGTAGAATCTGATTTAAAAAAAAAAAAAATTGGGGCCGCATTCGTTATTTGAATTAAGAAAGATATTTATTTGGCAATATAATAATCACTGGGGTGACAATACAAAAATATATATATTATTAAGTAAAATATATGTGCATCAAATATATAAAATCCATTTTGACACTTTCCATTGGAATCTCGCGGTTAATCAACCCGAAAGGAATATGTCGTGACAGGAAAGAATATCTTCAGATACGCTGACTTGTTTCGAAACGACCTTCTGTCATCTTTTGTCACTGGAAATTCTTTACCATATATGGTTTTCTTATCATGAACGAGGTTGAGATGGATTTAATTAATTTTAGTGTTAATAAGATCCGACTGTAGTTGATTTTTTTTCTTAATTCTCTATGAACAAATTATTATATGCGTTTAGTTTTTTTTTGAAGCTATTAAAATATAACGTTAACTTGTTATATTTATCGATAATTTAATAATCTATATCTTACTTAATTTCAAAGTGAAATATTTATTTACATTTATGTTTCCATTTCTTCGCTCTGGTATCGAGGCAAAGCGCGGCGTAAATTCTGCCACTCAATACGCAATGCATCCAGAATTCGGCATAAAGTGGGGAACGGAGTGTCTTAACACTAGGTTCCCTCTGCCTACCCTGCTGTGTGTGGGATACAGCGAGAAGCTGAAAAAAAAACTTACTTATTTATAATATGCCATAGCATTTCTATAGTCTATACCATGCTAGGAGTAATAAATGAGAGAGAACTCAACGATTATAAAATTAGGCAATAGATTACATTTATTTCCAAATTAACTTTTAAATGTGATAAAAATATGTCTCCTTTAGAAAAATCAAGATCGTTAAATATTTTTATTATATTCATTGGCTTGAGAAAGAAGATTCACAGCCTGACCCTCACCCAGTAAGCTTAAATTGTCAAAAGCAAAACAGATGATAACAGATTTTCCTATTTATGTCACACCTGTATTCACTATTCAATGTTTCACTTTCAACTTGATATGTACGAGTATAATGATTAGGTGTTAGTTATGATATTTCTTCACAAAAATGGAATATTTTTTTATGTTTAAATAGTTTTTTACAACTGTTTTATCATATTTTATAGCCAAAGCCCGAAGGCCGTCGTCTTGCAATATGACAACATTAGTCTGTAAATTATCTAATTGTCGACTGTAAGCGAATATGTGGTAAAATCAGAACACTTATAGGACTCACTTCGTTGAATTATTTAATTTTATTAATATTTTAATTTTCTTGCTGCAGACAAAATACGTCATTGAACTGTACTACACAACACGCAATCTCGAGCGTTAAGTGAAAAACCAGGACTAACCTGCCTACCCTGTTATGTTATTACATGCGTGATAAAATGAGAAGCTGGATTTCTTAATTTTTCTCTTTAATTCTTTAATTTTAAATTAATTTACCTGCCACTCTAATATAACGCGACGTATTTATTGATAGAGAACATTTTAGTTATTTATTACATAACCGTTTCAAAGTAGACAGATCCAATTACACGAACGTTTAGAAGGCTATGTGTGCTAATGCCGATATTAAACATAGTTAGTGGTAACGCATAAATCATATTAGCCCCGTACTTCGACACCCAATAAACGTTTTACGAATTAGGACGAGATAAATTATCACCCTCCAACATTAATATGAATTTTCCAATAAATAAATTTTGTAAATTAAAACGGCATCTCATGCTTGAAATTAGAAAAGAAGTGTTTTATTACACACTAGTGGACCCGAACGCGGCTACGCCCGCTTGAACAATATGAATATTTATTAAATATATTTATGAAATTACTTTCAACTCATGCTCATTTTGGGTGACGTTTTCTAACAACAAACTTTGCAAATCGTTGCTTAGCGACGGTTGTTATTAACATGCAGAATAAATTGCATGTCAAATTAATAAGTTTTTTAATATATTGGTATATATCGATAATATTACAAATATGAGAAAAAAAAGCATCCTATGTTCATCCCGAGACCCTCAAGTATCTCTATATGAGTATTTTATAACAATTAAATTAGCGGTTTGGCCCTGATTGCGTAAAAGACAGACAGACAGACAGAGTTACTTTCGTATTTATAATGTAGGTATGGATGGATGTGAGTTTTTTTAGTGCTAAATTAAAATTTGTTTAAAGATATTGTTTGTTTCAATGAAATCACTGCTTGTATTAAAGTATAATTTCAGATATTCTGGTATGGTATGATATCGTAGATAGACTTGATTAAAATATATAATTTAATAAATACTGAAATATTTTGTTTTACGGTAGATATTTTATCTTTTACAAATATATTATCTATTTGTACAACGAAATACTTCAAGGCCCGTTTTATATTCTCAAAGGGCAACTTAGACGAACTTTGTCAAAGACTATATAATTGCAGTATCTCTTATTCATTTGGACTCCATCTCGGCATTCATACCTGTCTAGAGTGTCTCTTATAGCTTCCAGTTTTAAGCAATCATAATTCAACTTTTGTTAGTTTTTTAAGCTTCACTGTGTATCTCGCATAAAATATGGTAGGCATAGGGAACCTAGTGTTAAGACACTCCATACCCCGAAATTTAAAGGCATTGTTTGTTGAGTGGAACGAACGCCACGCTTTTACTTTGGTATCAGAGCGGAAAAAATAATAAATGAAAATTCATTACCCCGAGTCAGGATTGAACCCAAAACCATCGCGTTACAGTCACACACTTGTGCCCCTGTACCACTACGACCTCAACTTATATTAGTATTAGGCAAAATTGTAACTTAATACCTAAGTAAAACTTAAGTTTCTGTAAACTTATACCCAACATTCGTAGACACAGGAGTTCTAAAGTACTTCGGGGCTTTGACGTCTTTCAAATTGCTTAACGCAATTTTTACATCACTTCTTTGGACATTGAGATTGATTTTACTTGAAAAGTTAATCTTAGTTATAGCCTGTTCGGTGACTTGGCTTTAGAAACTTCTGTGAGAGCAAAATAAGTTTGGTAATCTAATATGGTTTAGTGGGGAAAGATTTGAGCTCGTCATCTTGTGTGTGTTTTTTTTCTTTAAGTAATTATAAATAATATTATAAATAATTTTATAAATAAAATAACCTAAACGGCAAAGTGAAAAACCTGAATTCTTCATTTTTTGAGAAATATATGGGAAAATGTTAATTGGGTAGACAAAAGATTGTGTTAATATAATAATGTGAAAGAAAATATAGGACAGTCGTGGCGCTAAGGCTGTAAAGCACGACAGATTATGGGTTCGATTCTCACACGGGGAAATATTAAATATTTTCATTTGCTCGGTCATATAATAACAAAATTAAACAGATTGCCGGTAACATATGTATTTGATAAGCACAAATTATAAAACAGTATCACAACACTCTGTTTATTTACCATTTCATTTTCAATGAATTTTAATATTTGCATATGAAATATTTACTATTATATATAAAGAATAAAAGCCAAGGTGTGATATTGGATAAGAATAATGCAGTTGAGTGCATTACCGCGGCGGCCATGGAATAATATAAATTTTATGATATCGCCGATATCCGCCTCAACATTCACTGAATTTTTATTTTATCCACTTCCAAGTCTTCCAAGTCTTTATTTTCTTTTTCTCAGTACAGCGTTTTCAAAGTTATTTTAAACGTAAGTTTATTAGTGGAGGAATACTCACTTTAAAGGACTGTAGATAAAATTTAATCACGTCGTTAAAATTAATCTTGGTTTAATGTAGAGCTAAAATTTTATCTTTTTATATTATTATTTTTGTATTGTGTTTATTTATGGTGTTATTTCATTTGAATTAAGTTATATGAGATTATTTGTGAGACATATTTGGGAAAATGTTTAGAGCGTGTACTTCAAAATATGTCTATATTAACATATTCATAAAAAATGAGATGCTAAATTAATAAAAACTAAAGTAACTTCACGCTGTATCTCGCACACAGCAGAGAAGGCAGACTTCCCGCGGAATTCTGGAGCCATTGCCTTTTGAGTGGCTGAACTCAACGCCGCGCTTTTGCCTCGTTACTAGAAAAGCTGAAGCTGAAAAAAAGTATCATCAAAAGTTTTCATCAAAACCGGATTAACTTTCAAATTAAAATTTTGAAAATAATAGACTAGAATATATTTGATATTTTTTGTATAAAAAAATCAATTCTATGTATTGAGATACAAAAATATAAAACGTCAATACAGTCTGAAAATCTCTAACTATTCAAATCAAAAAATGAATAATTGAAAAACTGTCGTTGAGGAAAACCATAAAAGGTATTCACAAGTTAAATGGAATACGTGTGCAGCCACACGAGCTCGATGGAGTATTGGTTTTCCTAACAAAATAGAGAAATTGATAGCTGGAATGTACTTATATAGTTTGTGAATGCAAAAACAAACTGTGCAAGAATCCTTAACAATCTTGTTGAGGTTAGGAATTGTTTAGTTAAACTTTTCTAAGAATATTTTTATTTTGTAGCTTCACGCTCTATCACGCACATAGTTGGCAAGAGGGAACCTAGTGTTAATAAACTCCGTTCCTATTAAGACACTTCCGTTTCCCACATTCTTATACCAATGGACCACGACGGCCTCTAATAAGGATTTACATGAAATAATTAGTTTTTCGCTTAAATGTTCTATAAAATATAATAAATGTTATGTTAGTAAATTAAAATATGCTCTAAGATTGTAGTAAGTTAATTTATAGTGTTTGGCTTATTGAAATATATAAAAAAAATTTGAAAACAATCTTTTTCCAAAAGCAACATTTTACTAATAGTAATAAAATAGAAAAAAAATTATTATAATTTTTCACTATATCAATTCCAATTGTAAAATCATAGCAATGACAGAAATTATTACACTGTAGAAAAGTAACTTAGTTGCCAAAAAGGACATTTCTCGTCGAAACTTCTGTAGTACTCGTAGCAACTATTCAGTTTCTTAACGCGTCTCAGATGGTGTTCGAAACTTTTCAGAATATAAATAAAAATTTAAAATATTTTTTAAAAGTGGAAATAAGAAAAAATTTAAAAGTATCTAAATATTCTTTTACGTTACGTTTTTTAAAAGATAAAACTACAGTTTTAGCAAGCTTTAACATAGTAAATGTATTTTTCCCTATCCCCTATTGTATCCCTATAATATAATACTGATGATAAGGCATTTTTGGAAGAACATTGTGAAATTGTACCCGCACTTATCGAAAGAAATGTAATAGTAAATTTTACAACCCTCTTAAGAAAGTCTGGATTGCTAAAATGGTATCTCGACGACAAGACCTGCCATTTACTTAATCTCTTCTGTTGAGTACCAACATTGTTCTAGGCTATTACATTCATTGCACGTCGCGCGTCTCCTCAAAAAGATACTCCTAGATTGATATTCTTTCATGAGAGCCAGGTAGCAAAATTTATTACTAGGTTGTAATATAGAATGTTCTAGATTAAGGAACACTTTATGGACTAAGTTTTAGGACCCAGACAAAGTGCGACGTACGTGGTTTAGATAATACGAATATGAAAATTTATTACGTTAATAATTCCAAATTTCATGTATTTTAGATGATTTAGGTTTGCATGTTATTCAATGAACTAGTTAAGTTTAAACAAGCGATTTGTTCTAATTAAATACTAATAGTTTTCAAATTATGGCAATATGACGTCTATAATAGAATCATCATATTTGATAAGAAGGTTTTACAATCGATAGATACCAAAAAGCTTCGACAGTAATAAATTATTCATGTTTACAAACTCCCATTGGGATAATATTTAGCTGTATTTATAATATATATACGAGTGCTTGTATTAGGGTAAGATAATACTTTAAAAATTGATAGAAAGCCGCCGCGAAATATACATATGTGGGGTTGCTCGTAGCACTGTGTAATTATATTTTTTTTACCGAAAAGAAATTGAATTATTGATTAATACTTTTATAATATCAACTAAAAAAAATTTTTATACTTTTATAAAGATATGTTTACTTTTATACAAAAAAAAAACTTTAAATCGTCTTATGGTAGGTACTTCCCTAGATACCAAGTAACATTAAATGTAAAGAAAATATATTTTATTTTTACGATTCATCCTGTTCGTGACATCAGTGTAATAGGCGCGATTTCGCTTAGCGCACGAGCTGGATGAAAAAAAATTTCTCATACCCTGATCCGCTTCTGAGGATATCTGTCTTGCGAGACGGCCGTGAACATCAATAAAGCTGAACACGCCAGCCATGACTAGGCGAATGTATTGTATTTGGGCAGGATATTATGATTATATAACGTAGGCTGTGTAATTATATTATGTTAATAGGTAAAATAATTATATAAAATAGGGAGAATTTGAAGGTATTTTTATTATAATTCAATAAATAAACTAGAGGTTGACTAAGCGTTGAGTTCTGCCACTCAACACGCAATGTCTCAAAAATTCGACGGATAGTGGAGAACGGAGTATCTCAACATTAGACCATACATATACTTCCCTTCGTTTTCTTTTCCTCGCTTTCATATTTTAGAATATTATTACTAAAAGCTCCTTTTTTCTTTTCTCCGCAGAATTTTCAGGTAAATTCTCTATTACTATTTCCTTATACTCTTTAAGCATTACAAGCGATATTTCAGGGTTTTACGCCGCGAAATTGTGTGCGTTGACTGATGACTATTGTATCTGGCTACGAACATCTAAACTTACAAGATTACACAAATATTAATTAAGTAAATAAACAGGCATTTCATAGTCAAAACTTAAAATATATCCGAGACAGTATTTTTCCCATAATACATAAAATTAAAAAGTAATTCTGTAATAAAAGCTCTAATCAATTACAGGTTAATTGTGTCTAATTCCACGTATATGTGGAAACGGTGGTCTGCGGCGGAAAGCCAATTCCCGTGTAAAACCACGTGACGCGCCACACCTGCCACCTGAATCTTCGATGGCGTTACCGCAGGATGTCTCTACCATGTGATATTGATCTGTTAAATTAAAAAACCTTTGTTAAATTCGTGCAAGGCAGTATCTATATTATTTTAATTAATAATATCTTGTTATTTATTAATATTTTGTTAAAAAAACGCCAACTCGGTACAGTCTGACTGTAAAAATTATGATTATGGGTTCGATTCTCTCTCGGAGGAATGATTTTATTTAACTGTGTTAAATCTAAGAATTTAAAAAATACATATTTATAGCATTTATATAACAGTAATTAAGATTATAAGATATCAAAACGTAGCTTTACATTTATATAAATATGTAAATGAATTTTACCTTAAATTGTTCGATACAAAAGTTAGTTTATTTTAAATAAGTGTAATAAAATATAAAAAACCCACTTAAAAACAGATGCTGAAATTGATTGCGATTCTTAAAGTATTCATATTTAATTTGAATGATTGTTTACAGATCCAGAACGTGCAATGTGTATAATTGGAAGAAAAACGGAAGTAAAGAAATAAAAGTATTTATAATACTGAGGGTATATTTTCTTACTTGTAATTAAAAGATTTAATTTTTTTTTATTATTATTCATATATATTATTATTACATATTTCTGATTAATTAAAAAAATCTATCATTCAATCGTTTAAGTATTTTGTTAATTAAGTCCGTCATATTAGCGCTTATTCGACAATATTTTCCTAAGTCGTTAAAAAACAAATTATAGAAACTGTTGCAATAAATCTTTTTGAAACAAGACAGATCAAAAAATGTTATACTTTCGAGATTCCCAAGATGCTGCGAATTTACTTCGCAAGCGCAAACTGAATGAAAATAAGGTCCCCTTGCTGCCTGAAATATAAGTGGGAATTGGAATAAAGTTTTAAAATGTGTCACAATAAAACCTTACAGAATAAAATTATTGCTATAATATTTGAATTATATTTCAATTGAACTTATGAAAATATCTGTTTATTTTATGTATGCTAAATACCGTGACCACCGAATTGTTAGTCGCATAGAGCAAAGAAGACCATTCTCAGTGAAATATATTGCTTTTTTTTTATACATCGCCATTTGAAATAATCTCAACAAATATACTCAGAATTTTTTTATGTCACCAATAAATAATATTTATAAGATAAAAAAATAAAACAGGTTAACACTATATTCCGCACACAGGAAGGTAGGTAGAGGTAAACTAGTGCAAAGATCTGTTGTTCCTCACTTTCCGCGGAATTTGTCGAGGCATTGCAGTGTTGAGTGGTAGCACTCGGCACCGAGTTGTGAGCTTGGTGCCAGAGCGAAGATATGGAAATATTGATAAATAATAATTAATTACTTCGAGTGAGTATCAAACCCGCAATCGTCGCGCACACATACACCACCACCAATCACTCTAAATAAAATATAGGCTATTGTGACCATCGAATTGTTAGTCACATAGAAAAACGAGGACCATTCTCAATGAAATATACGGGGTACCCTTGTTTACAGCTTATCCTTAAGACTTTTTGGGCATTTTTAACATCGCTGTAATTTAAACGAATGACGCTTTCTGGTGAAGTTTTATCCATTTTACTAGTATAGTTAAATTTGAAGTGCTTTTGAGGCCGTCGTGGTATAACGGCACAACGGTGTGACTGTAACGGCGGAAGGTTGTGGGTTCGATCTCCACTCGAGGAAGTGAAATATTTATTTACGTTTATATTTCCATTTCTTCGCTCTGGTGTTACGGCAAAGCGTAACAACACGCAATGCCTCCAGAATTCGGCAGAAAGTGGAGAACGGAGTGTCTTAATACTAGCTTCCCTCTGCCTACCCTGCTGTGTGCGGGA
Source organism: Heliconius numata (assembly GCA_016802625.1). Lineage (NCBI taxonomy): Eukaryota > Metazoa > Arthropoda > Insecta > Lepidoptera > Nymphalidae > Heliconius > Heliconius numata. The sequence continues at coordinate 40,817 of JAEBDU010012725.1, read as the reverse complement.
TACAGCGTGAAGCTGATTAGATTTGATTTTGGATTTTAAATTAGCGAAGCCACAAATAACGCACTTAGAGATTTACGATCCGAATTGACGATTCCACTGCCAAATGTTTAGCATTCTCAATTGTGAACTCACTTCAAAGGGAAGAATAATCAAATCGAAGAGCATTTTATAGGTGATCGTTGGTTGATTGAATGTCACCTTACTTCTTTTTGTCATTGCCAAAATAAATTTAAAAAATCTTTACAAAATTCAATACACGAACTATAGCCAGCTTTACATGTCACATTTCTTTCATAAAATCGTGACTGTAGATCAAACAAAAACAGCCGTTTCGAGCATTATGAAATGTCAACGTCAGATTTCGCATTGCAGTGTGTACATGGCTGTGACAAGCTATCAAGTAAGATACTAATATTTGGTGGACCTAAAATACTAAAAAATAAAATAATAAAAAATAAAATACTGAAAATTTCATAATAGCTGAAATTTTAAACTATTCTTTCTAAAATCAATCTGTCTTTATGCTCGATCTCTCCGCTTATTTTAGTGTATGCTACAAATCATTTATTTTATTATTTAAAAAACAAAAAAATATATTTAAAAACCACATAGCCTGTAACGGTAGATGGAATGTATGAATATGAATAGTAAAAAATATGGCGAATTTGTTTGAAATGTAACAAATATTTTTTTTATTTTTCAACTAGTCATGATAAAATTTGGCTTTCAAAAGCGTTTCCAGGACATAAAGCTTTTCATCTAATAGACAACTTTCCGTGGGATAATTAAATAACTGATTATATATGTACATTTGAAAAAGATTCGTAAATACTTAAAAAATTACATTATGTACTGTATTGGAAGATAAATCACCATTTGAGGAATATTTATTTCTACATTACCGCTCACTCTTTTATACAGGTCCATCATAAGTTTTTTAAAATTTATTTCACAACTTTAGATGAGGAACCAGTCTATAGAGTCAAAATAATTTTTAAACTTTAGTTTCACTTACAAAAACATTTAACTGCTACAAATTGCCATTTTAAAATAAATTATAACTTTATTAAATTAGAATATATTTTTTTATTAAAATCTAGAAGTGCTTTTTCCTTAATTATAGATATAATACTTCTCCATAATATTGAGAATCAACAGAATATGATCAGTATAAGAAAGTATCTAATTATCCAACTTCCTCGTCACGTAGTTCCGTAGTCCGACTCCACCAATTATCGAAAATATGTCTTTCGCCAGCTAACTTCTTGATTACTTTGAATTTGTTATATTACTTGGTTATTTATTTTACTCTTTATTGATAATATGTTATATATTTTTGTGACAAAGAGATACTTTAAAATGACTCTTCCCTCTATACTTAAAAAATAGAATTTATAGTATAGAAGTCGGACAGTAAATGCAAGCGTTAAAGCAGCCATCTTAAAGCTACGCAAGTCCCAGGACATTGCTACGAGCCCCTTTCCGTGCATTGGGGTAAGCACCCCCACGAAGAATCTATATTAAGCTTAGATTTTTAATTTTTCTTTTCCACCACTTTATCCCATTATTTTTTTTTTGGTTTTATTTACATAAACAGATAAGTAAGCCCTTTGATTCGTAAATAATATTTGTTATACAGTGATGAAACTAACGTCTTTACCTCAGAATCATTATGCATGAAATTTGAAGCTATGCTAACCTACTAGTACTCCAGGATCCTTTTGATATTGTCCTTTCTTTTTCAAATTATAATCGAAATATTGATTGTACATTGTCACACCTGCTAAAATTAATCGTTTAAATAAAAATGCCTTCCGCATAACCTATGGCCTGCTGCCTTTTTCCCTATAGGTTTTATATAATATAAAAATTCTAATATAATCGAGGATTGATATTTTTTTTAATCGAACCCGAATAAACAATATGTATGTAATAATATCGTTAAAGTTTAATAAATGATCTTAATCATATAATGTATTAACATTTTATACTTAAAAAACCCGGTAACATAATTATATTTCATTCGAGAATCCCTTCTTAGTCAACTACTGAAGTTGACAGAAAAAATATAAAAGTTTTAACTGGTCATACAAATTAATGGTATCGACGCTTCCTAAAATTACCAACTAGTTCAAAATGTCAAAAAAACTATGTTAACTTAAATAGTTAACTACATACTACTACTGTGTTATTACAATATCCCTGTTATTATGAACACTTGTTAAAAAACATATAAAATTATAGGTTAATTTACATCTAGTAATTTCTAGAGGCTAGTGGTGGCGCGGGGACTTTAGCGAGTGACTGTAAACATGAAAGGTTGTAGGTTCGATGCCCACTCGGGCAAATTAAGTTTTTTATATTGTCAAGGCAAATCACGACGTTGAGTTCCGCCACCCAACATAGGATACCTCTAGAATTTGGCAGGAAATGGGATCCAGAAGTGCCTTAATGGGATCGGAGTGTCTCAACACTAGATCCCCAGGTTACCTCTATTTACAAAATACAGCGTAAAACTAAAAATTATAATATTAATTTCTAGTCGGTACCTAAGACATTTATTTTTAATTTATTAAAAAAATCTACGTTCTACAAAATTTTATAACATTCTCTTACTTAAAATTAATTAATAGCGTCTTAAACCTTCGTGGACTCACCTTGTACTTTACATTTATTTTCAGTGCTACCGATGCACGTTCTTATTCGGCTTCGCTAATTAAAAATGTGTTTAATTTAGCTTAAAATTTTGCGGTCTAAAGGAATTTTCATTTCCTTAACATTTTTGGATATATCTGAAGTGAAATATAAGCCTATGTAATATCATATCTAGACGGTACGAATTTAATTAATGTGTATATTATAAAAATACAGTTAAGTGCGAGTCAGACTCGCCCACTGAGGGTTTCGTACCTATTTCAGGATTGGACATTTTTTTGTATGAAATGAACTACGAATATAGGTTTATAATGATTTTTTCTATGATCTTTTTGGATTTTTTTCTTTATTTGTGTTAAAAGTTCGCACTTTATGCCAAATCTCCTAACATTTCTAAATTTTATCAACCTAAATTTTCGGTATTAATTTCAGCTTGAAACCTCCACGCGATATCAAGATAAAAGTCTTAACAAACGGACGGACGGACGTACAACAAAATGAACCTATAAGTTTTCCGTTTTTGCCTTTCGAAGTACGGAACCCTAAAAACTACGATACGAAATTTTCCACATATAAATTCCCAAAAACAAAATCAACATTTACATTTAAAATCGCTTATCTACATTTTCCAATTCATATATTCATCATCATCATCATCAACTGATCTTCGTACATAGCTACATACGTCACTCTAATTGAGACACTAAGCCAAGCCACTAACGTTGCCAATAATCTCAATCCTCACCATATGAAAACTAATATATTGCTTAAACCAAAATATTAAATACTACTTTAAAAAATAATAATATAATAAAAAAAACAGTATAATATACAGTAAAAAACACTAGACTTACGTATTTGACGTATACGTCAATCGACGCCCGGTGCGCTCAGTTAGTACGACGCAGCCTCTTGCCGGGGTGACTCGATCCTTGGGTTCCACGTTCACAGATATTATATTTACGGAGTGCAGTGAGTGCGAGTGTTTTTTAATAGTGTTGTGCTCAAAAATGTGAGTATATATTATTTTTAAAACGATTTGAGTTAGTTTTAAATTAGTCTGAAGTTTTTTCTTGGTTGTATATTTTCTATTGAATTTAATTGTTTTACATATACGTATATTTTAAATTTAATAAACGTTTTAAATAAAGACAAAAATCAAGTAAATAGATGAATTATTTTTTTAAACTATAGTCCGAGTATAAAATAAATACAACACAAATGTTAGTTATACATATAAAAGAAAATTTATGGCTATAATATTAATATCTGAATTTTATAAAAATATTTTATAAAAAAAAACATTTTAAAAATGCTGAAACATCAATTTGGAAGTTCTAAAACATCTGCAAATAACATGAGAAATATTCTAACGTTATTTTTTGCTGTGTGATGTATGCTACCAATTAGTTGGCAGTTTCACTGAAAGCTCGGACCTAAATTTGTTTGTACCAAATTTTATAATTTTGTACTAAAGTTTTAACGGGTTTTTAATTAAATTAATAGTTCAAAATCTGTCAAATATATTAGAATGATCAGTGATGTCTTAAATTAGGATTTCGTAAAATATTTATCTTATAGATAGAAAGAATTATTTTTAAATTTAAATTCCAAATTCTTTTTAAATTCCTTTCCAAGAATTATTTTAAAATTTTGAGCTATTATAATGGTAAAAAGATTAACATTATGATTCAGTTATTCAAAATTATTAAACGACAGGAAAATTCTTCTAAAAAGAGGAATGCAAATTTTTTCCTCATAAATCTGCTCTGTTAATAATTTAATATCATTGGTATTTTATGTGATTATTTATAGGAAAATTTGTGATTAAATTAAGTAAAATTGGGCTTAGATATTTATACAGATTTTTTAAATTAAATTTATATCTTTATCTTTACTTAAACAACAAGCGTGCAGTTTTAAACGCGACAGGTTGTGGGTTCGATTCCCACTCGAGAAATTTTCATTTCCTCGCTCTGGTAAAGAGGAAAAGCACAGCGTTAAGTTCCGGGACAAATGGAGAATGGAAGTATCTTAAGGGGAATGGAGTATCTTAACATTAGGTTCCCATGTTCCCTCTGCCAACCCTACTATATTTTCGGGATAGAGTATTAAGGTAAACACATCAACATCAATATCAATATATATTGTGTTATTAAAACGATATAAGTGAAAGTAGAAGTTGGCGATGGAGAACTAAAACTAGTTCGACCAGCATTCCCCTTATATGATACATCAATCAATTACCAAAACAACTAAAGTACGAGCACAGATGCCGTTACAGAAACTACTTAATGTTATAATAATAGTTGATCTCACTTGGGTCTTTATTAAGGTGCTCCATTTTAGTCATTTCCGTGATCTATGGGTTTGTTAAAATAGGAAATAATATAAAATTAAACTAAAAGACTTTTAGTATCAAATTACTTTTCCATTATAATATTTTCAGACGAAAATGTAAAAAACACACTTAATTACACTGCCTTATTTACTATATTCATTTTTTTGCTCGCACGTCACAGGGTATCCAGAGAGAAATCGGGAGCCTAGTGGTAAAACGCTTCGTTCCCATAAAGACACTTCTGTTCACTATTTTCCACCGAAATCTGGAAGAATTGCGTGTTGAGTGGCGGAAATCAACGCCGCGCTGGCCTCATTAGACAGCTAGAAAATTAAATATTAAATATTTAAATTCCTCGACTGGGAAACGAACCCACAACTTTTCGCGCTTACAGTCACATTCTTGTGCCCCTGTGCTACGACTGGCCTTAACAAAATATACTATATTTATATATTTTTTATATATTTGTATGTAATTTATCACATAATAAATATATAGTTAAAATTGATACATATTAAGTACCCCTTGCATTTATATTTATATTCCACAGCCTCTCAATCATTATTATAGCCAACTTATTTACTATTTTAAATGTCACTGATAATAAAATAGCAAAAGCGGTTGAGCTATTAAAAATAACCAATAAAAACTATAATACCGTAGTTCAAGCTAAATAAAATTATTTTATAATGTCCAGCCTTTTGTGCAATAAATTTTAAAATAGGATATTATTTACATTATAAAGTAGATTAATTATATATTTAGTTATAGCGAAGTGTATCTATGTATTTAGAACCTGCGATGCAGATGTATAAGAAATTTATGAGTATCTATATTAATATTATAACGCTGAAAGATATGTATGATCGAAGCCACTTACCACAGAAATATTTTATTGCTTGGAATTGAAAAAATATTTTTGTATTTCCTGGACCATTTACCGAGACCAGAGTTTCAAATAAAAAGTAGTTTAAATGAAATTAAAAATATGTTTTTATTTTCACTAAAAGATAAAATATACAACAATCTACGAGTATTATATTTAAATTTTTAACTTTTAACAGATCAAAAATCGATTAAAATTCCTTAAAAACCGAAACTAGAAATTGCTTCATTTTTCACTCTATTTTCGTCATACACAGTTTTGATTTTACATTTTTCCTATTTTCTCTTCTTTAATTTAGAAGTCTAATATAAAATATCAAACACTTTTTTCAAATATCTATTATTTCATATGAGCCACAAATGTGCGACTCTAAATGGGACGATTGAGGGTTTGATTCCCATTGGAGGAATTAAATATTTAATATTTTAATTTCGCTCTGGTATCGACTTAATAAGGCAAAGCACAGCGTTAAGTTCTACTCGAGGATTCGGCGGAAAGTGGGGAAATGAAGTATCTCAACGGAAGAGAGAGGATAAGAAATCTGAGTGGAGAAGCCCCCAGGTTCCCTCTGCCTTCCCATGATTTATGCGGAAAACAGCTAAAAAAATCATATAAAATTTGTCATTGAGATAAGTTTTAAGCTTGACCTAATTGAACTAACTATACTATATAGGCACTTAAAGTATTTAACAGTGGAAGCCAAATTTTACTTTGTTTGTGAATTGCTTTGGAGATTATATAAAAAGCTACTCCTCTTTTTTTTGCGACGTAATGAAGGAAACATTGTGGTTAGTGGCCTAGTTTCAATGAATATAAAAATGTTCTACCATTTTAGAATACTTATTTAGATTTTAATTAAAGAAGTCATAATAGCTAATGAATATATATAAAACAGTGCTTGAAATTTTAAAACAATATTTTTCACTCATTTTATTTTGTTCCAATGTTTATTTTTCTCTATAAAACTAAATTTAAAGGTAAAAATATTCTAAGCCCACTAAGCCAAAAGTTATTTTAACATTTTAAAAATTTTCACCGTCACTGACATTTTATGTTCCGAATGTGATGGTATTACGTGAAAACTTTGCTACCTATATTAAATTTATTCTATTATAAAATTGTAGATTCAAAATATTTTTATTCAGCAAATATTTTATTTCAATCTCGCAAAAATGTTACGTTAGAAATAAATAACTTTTTGACATTTCTTAGATATTTCAATAAAGAAAATAATCTTGACAATTAGATTCGAATATTTAAGGAATGAGTTATATAAATATATTGAGGACAAAATGGCACAGTGGAGAGCGTTTGATTATAAAGCTGGTTGTGGAATCGATTTTAACCGGGAGAATCGTAACAAAATATGGTTCTTGTAAAAAACACACGCAATTCTAGAAAAATAGATAGAGAAATGTTTTCACGCCAGGTTCTATCTGCCCACGTGAAGATAGAAACTGAAAACAATGATACTATATATTGGCAATGGCAGAAAGTGGGGAACGTAGTGTCTTCGAGGTTCCCTCTACCAACCCAGCAGTGTGCGGGATACAGCGTAAAACAAGTGTTGCGAATACCACGCAAAATCAAACACTCTTTAAAAATAATGAACGTTGTTGCAACCAGCCCGGCTCTCTCGGAAATATAAAACATGGCAAACAATGGTTGTAAAGAAAAAATATTATTTATGAACACATGGCTCGCTGTGTTTTATTTAGAATACATATGAATAAAATATGTACATACTAATGATATGTACTATCAAAAGTGACATAAAAATAAATATGATTCTAAATATGACTAAGCTTTTGTATGCTTTTTTCTATTAAGCTTCATGCTGTGCGGGATGCACATTACAGTATAGGCCACTGCCTACCTGGGAACCTAGTGTTAAGACACTATGTAAACAATTCCCTTCCCCACTTTTTGCCGAATCCTGGAGACATCGCGTGTTGAGTGGTGGAACTTAACATTCAAAACCTCGTTACTATTGTGAAGAAATGAGTGGGAATAGAACTCACAGCCTCAAGTCAAGTCATACGCTTGTGCCCCTACGCCATTATCTGTGTTTTACTATATATTAAACTACTTACAATATATTTTCTACTTTACTTATCAAAAACAAAACACTCGACAAATTTTGTGTTATTAGGCCTAAGCCCCATATTTAGGTAACATTAATTAATAGTTATTGACATAACATGCCAAAAACAAATATAATTCCTTCTAGTGTCTATTAAACTTTATCAATATACGAAACTATACGTGGATGATAAATTCAGGTTTACGCTGTATCCCATACACGGCAGAGTAGACAGGGAGAACCTAGTGTTAAGACACTCCGTTCCCCGTTTTCCACCGAATTCTGGAGGTATTTCGTGAACTCATCGTCGCTATTTCCTTCGACACCAGATTGAAGAAATTAAAATATTAATTTAAATAAATATTTCATTCCCTCTAGTGGGAATCGAACTCACAACCAGTCGCGCCTACAATCACATATATGTACCCACGAATGGCCTCAAATAAATGAATAATTAAGCAATAATACTAAGCTGTAATGAATGACTTGAACTCTAGCCATGTGGCAGTCTATTTAATGGTTTTAGGTTTATATTATGAAGATGAATATCAAGTGATTCTGAACTTTCCAATTATTATCGATAAAGTTCACGACATTTATATTGCACAAGTTAAGAGAAATTAATGTTGTTTGTTTAGATGCCCTCTTGATGTAAAGTTTGTTAATTAAGTCCAACTTTCCACCACTAAAACATGTCCAGTAATTAGTTTGGTATTAAAAAAGGGACACATTCAATAGGAATTTCAATAGGAATATGGCTCTAGGAAATGATTACAGCCTACTTATATTATATGTAAAAGTTTGTGAACATGTGACGGATGTTTGTTTCACTTTTACGCAATAACTACTGAATTTACAACAATATTCGTAGGAACATTAGCATATTTAAAAAAATTGTAATAATCTAAGGCGGTTTATTACTATTTTTTACCCAAGCCAACAAAAATTTACACTTCGTTTTTTCTCTTTTCATTTTAATATTTATTACATCTTATTAAGGTTTTCAGTATTTACCCTAAATTCTCTACAGATAGTCTTAAATCTATGCTATTGTATATTTTTTGCCATTGGAGAGGCCTATGCCCAGCAGTGGACGAGGATAGGCTGATGATGATGATGATGATGTATATTTTTTGATCTATTTCGTTCAAAACTTTTGTTAAGATGAATGAATGAATGAATGAATAAATAAATTACTTATACAATTTATACATTGTATTGTAAGCTCTTTGTAACACGCGTGTCAATACAAATAAATAAATAAAATAAATTTTAATCGTGTCAAACACAGTGATCCTATTCGGTTGATTGCCACACAAAATGCGAGATAGGCGTTGAAAAATGTAACTAAATATTCGGGAAACGCACTCACAATACTTAACTTTATATTAGGCTTACTTTATACTAAAACATAAATCAGCTTCACGCTGTATCCCGCAAATAGCAGGATTGGCAGATGGAACCTAATGTTACTAACCAACTCTGTGCCTCATTTTCCACCAGGCAAGGCAAGGCATTGTGTGTTGAGTGACGGGACTCAAGGAAGTGAATATATAAATTTAAATAAATATTTTATTACTTCGAATTGGGATCGAACCCACAACAAGTCGCGTTTCTACACTCATTTGGACCCCTGCACCACGACTGTTCTCTGGACTACTTTATACTAGCGCTCATATATACAGTGTAATGAAAAACAGAAACAGGCCGGCTGTAATCTACTTGCTTATGTCGAAATGGAATAAATGACATTTGGCAAGGCTTAGTAAGCAGTTTGTGGATATTATATGAGAGTTTTAGGGACGCCTAGATAGTATAACCAGGATTGATCTATGTTATTATAATAAATTAGTATGAGTATTTATTATTGGATTATTATTGTAGTTGTATTGTATATGAATAGATTTCTCTTATCTATTAGTAAAAATAAAATTGATATGTCTGTCTGTGATTTCAATATATTTGTGTTTTTCAAAGTGATTTCGGAAACATGATATTTAAACACAAATAAATAATTTTGAAAGTTTTGTTTGTCTATCTGACTGCCTTTCTATGTCTGTATATCTGGATCAGAACTGATTTTTATAATACACTAGTGGACCCGGACGCGGCTACGCCTGCTTGAACTATAAGAATATTTATTAAATATTATATAATATATTTATTTTTATAAGGATGAATATCAAAATATAAGTTCATTTTGGGTGACGTTTTCTTAAAACAACAAAGAAACTTTGCAAACCGGTGCTTAGCAACGACGGTTGTTATTAACATGGCAGAATAAATTGCATGTCAAATTAGATTATTATATTTAATTTATTAGTACATATGTGTAATATAATATTATATAGCCTATAGCACTTCTGAAGAATGCAGCTTTCATACAAAACAAAAACAAAGTAAATCGGACCAGTAGATCCAGAGATCTTAGCGTTCAAACAAACAAACAAACAAACTCTTCCGCTTGATTATATTATATATAATATATATATTATAATACATACATGTAAAGATTAAGGAGGTTATAGGTCAATATAATTGTAGGCGTTTTTATCCCAGATTTCCCGAGGCCTAAAGACTTACTACTGTGAAACCACATTTATCGTTTAAAGATTTAAAATATAATTTATTAAATATGTGACAGTATAAATAACCATACTTAAGTAATCAACCAATTTTCATAATATATTTAGCGTAGTTCAAACGGGCGAAGCCCATGTAGAGAACCGACAACATATATTGGTAATTTTCAAAATTTCAACAACCAATTTAAGTACAATAAATAGAAAATAATGTTCACATGGCATTTACAGAAAATAAAGTCTGGAAAACGTTATTTCCTAATAGTATTTATTATAAACTCGTCGCATCTCATGGCCGTTGCAGTATACCTACTATATTTAAAGTAATTACATTTTGTTAACATTTTAAACTGCATTCCTACATTTTCTGTTATTAGTCTGCGCAATCTTTTTTTCAAAAAAAAAAAATATATATTTAGTATATACAGGGTGGAAGAGGCAGCGCTTCTTTTATTGAAACTGCATATAGGGTAATATATTTCAAACCCACACCTGAGAAATTAATTAAGGTACCTCAAAAGTTTGGACGTAGGATTTTTTTTTCATTTCACGATTTTTATCCATACCTGTATTTCGTGTGACGCACACATACGTGTGCGACGTTTCCGATTTGACAGGTAAGTGTGTGCGTGCCTATGTTATACTTTACAAATGGCGTTTTATTTTAAAACGATAATTTTATTATTTACTCTGTTAGAAAAAATAACTTTTTCATTTTTGGGAATTATTTTTTTTCCTAATTATATTAGGCTTTTATAGAGTAGTTAAAACTGTGGTTTCATTTAAAGTGGTGCTGACAATTCCACCCTGTATACAGGATGGAAGAGGCAGCGCTCCTTTTACTAAGACTGCATATAGGGTAAAATATTTCAAACCCAAAATTAAAAAAATTAATCAAGGTACCTCAACGGTTTGGACGTAGGATTTTTTTTTCATTTCACGATTTTTATCTATACCTGTATTTCGTGTCACGCACACATACGTATGCCACGTTGCCATTTGACAGGTAAGTGTGTGCGTGCCTATGTTATACTTTACAAATGGCGTTTTATTTTAAAACGATAATTTTATTATTTATTTTGTTTGAAAAAAAAACTTTTTCATTTTTGCGAATTATTTTTTTTTTTAGCCGAACTATATTAGGCTTTTATAGAGTAGTTAAAACTGTGGTTTCATTTAAAGTGGCGCTGACAATTCCACCCTGTATATATCTGATACAATTGTATTATACTATTTTTATTGTTATAGCTTAAGTCATATGACGTATATAGCAGGGTAGATAGGGGAAACCTATTGTTAAGATTCCGTTCCCCAATTTCCACAGATTTTTTCGAGAAATTTTTGAGTTTTTTTCGAGAAATGGCATCGCCGCGCTTTGCCTTTTTAATAGAGCAATGAAATTATTAAATAATTCAATTCTTCTATCGGGAATCGAACACACACCCGACACGCGAAAGACTCATCTTTATGTATCGTACTCGTATATAAATATATTGTACTTAAATAAATTTTGCGATCAGAAGACCGAAACTTTCACCCTTATCGAAGCATTTTACGTTAAGTGGCACAATACGCAGCACTTTGTCTTCACTCAAAGTTCTTAACGATGTTTTAATTACATCTATACTTAAATGTTCAGTATAAACATAAATAAAATCAGCTTCACGCTGTATCCCGCACACAGCAGGATAGGCAGAGGAAACATAATGCTAAGACACTCCGTTCTCCATTTTCCGCCGAATTTTTCATTGCCTATTGAGTGGTGGAATTCAACGCCGGGCTTTTGCCTTGGTGCCAGAGCGAAAAAATGAAAATAATAATAAATAATAATTCATTAACTCGAGTGAGGATCGAATCCACAACCTTCGCGTTTCAGTCACATTCTTGTACCCATAGGCTACGACGGCCTCAACGTGTATTAAATCAAAATCGAACCTACACCATGTAATTTCCTATGTAGTAGGCGTGTTTCCATTAAGTTATAAGCAAAAATTTATGTTTTTTGGGTGTAGTAGCTAACGCCAACTATGCGTTGCCAAACTTATGACGCATAAATAACAGATTAACGATTCCAAGAGCAAAAGTAAAGAGCTCTTGTGGTTATGAAACCAGTTGAGGCGTGAGCTTTAAGCGCGTTTCGTTTATAAATGATTCCAGTTTCAACTCCCTCAAAATGTTGATTGATGATTGTTTATTAAGTTTTTTAAGGGTTAAAACCACCCCGTTAATGGTGTTTGAGTTTAACCTTTTGAGAAATTTAACAATCATTTCGTTAATTTACACAAGAAACAGAAGTAAATAGCTTTTGTTTATATTTAAATAGGGGGAATTGTCGTACTTTTGTCGTCATTTATATTCAGACTGAAATTTCGGTTAAAAAGTAAATAGTTACAAGTTAATTGTGTAGGGTTCAATTACATGGTTCAGCAATTAAATATATTATACCTACGAGAAATCGTAATTTAAATAAAAAAATAACTCAATTATTTTATAAGACACTCCGTTCTCCACTGTCTGGAACAGAGTGTCTTAACATTGTGTTTCCTCTGCCTATCCTGCTATGTTCGGGGTAATGGATGAAAGTGTATTATATAAAGTACATATGGAATATGTATTTTGGGATTCAATGAAAATTATTACAAATTATTATTACAAAATTACTAAATTCTAATATTTTTAAGTGTTTCTTAGTTTCGTAAGTAACATGTTCGACTGTTCGTACATGGTAAAAGAGAATTATAGTTACTTTAAAAAGAGCTTGTTTTAGAATAAAAGCAAAGCTTGTGTTTTTTTAACTGTTTTGAACATGGACTAGAACTTTAAAAAAAATGTTTATTAGTCAAAAAAATAATTATATATTTTGATTAAGGAGACTAAGGAGAATGGGATATCCCATTAGACAAATTTAAGCTCAGCCAAAAAGCTCTTCTATTCAACCCTCCAAAAAATTTATAGTAAAAACGTTAACCTAAATATTTTTATTTATGTCAAACGATCCTTGCAGCTTACATTTTATTCTTTTTATGTGGCATAGTAACGGCGAATATATCGACTTTGTACGCTAAAAGAGATTTTAAAAAACATCGGAACGCAAGCAATAAACGCGACAAAGAGCGATAGGGTAGGGTAGGGTACGGTAGTGGACAAAGAAGCTGAATTTCAGGTCACTGTTTTCATTATACGCCTAAAACAAAGGAATATTCGGTAAAAATCTAAGACGAATATGGCGGATTTCAATTTAGCGCAAATAAATCAACAAATGATCGAATGTAAATACAAATAAGGTAATTTCCTTTTTACTGAGAAAATGTCTTAAAGTATTAAGGGCTTTTCATCTCCACTTCTGTTTTGTAGAATTTTATTTTTATCTGGAGTAGGTGTATTTTCTAATAAGGTTGGTATTTTATTTAATTTTAAGAATCTGTTAACTAAAATATTACTTTTGAAACTTTAACATACATGATTTTTTTAATAAAATTGTATATATGTATATGTATGAACGCAATGTCTGTCTTATATGACCTAACATAGTAAAAATTATTGCCTAACATTATGTTACGAACATATTTATTCATTTTCTTTATAATAGACTTGTTCGTGCAGCAAAAAGTAATTAAATACGTTCGATTAAAATATAAATTTAACAATAATTGAAAACAATATAAAACTCTAATAATCATATAAATTTAAACGTCGGGAAAATCGGTATCATTAAAACTTTAGTGAAATATATGTCCAAAGGGAACAAACGCTAGAAATATTTCAATTGTAATTGACTGGCTGTTATTGTTGAAACTTAAATGTTTTTTGAACAATATGGAAAAACTCGGCGAGTGTTAAAACGGCGAGTGAAATTCGCCAATTTGGGAACAATGGTCGACCAATTTTTAATGTTTTAGCTTTTACAAATAAAACCCAAATGGCTGTATTGTGGGATTTTTTTGCATTGCTTCCAATGAAACAAAATTATATCATTTAGCTTACATATTTACGTATTTGTATGGTCTTTTCATTTTTTAGGGTAGACAGTAAATAATTCCATTTAAGCACGTTGTTGTCCATTTTTAACTGCTTTTGCAATATGGCAGTATTTCTCATTGCTATTTTTTTTTATTTAGCTTCAGGAGACAGAGAGACGTTTTCCGCCAAATTCTGAAGTTATTGCATATTGATTGGCGGAATTCAACGCCGCTCTTTGTTTCGACACCGGAGCGAAGAAATTAAAATATGAAATATTTAATTATACGCTTTTTCCTCGGCGCTACGACTGCGTCAACAAATCAAAATAAATTTAATTTCTCGTTACCCTGACTGGAAATTAAATATAACAGTGTATAGTTACATATTTCAACTGTGCCTTAATGGCAACACCATGGTACTTACATGTAAATATAATTGAATTTGAAGCGACGTACCTTCCATTATCAACTTTGAGAGCTCTTCGTTTGTCGACACTTAAATATTCGAACGAGACGTTGTTATCTTGAAAAACACATACATCGTGAATTTAAGGACTCTCAGAATTTTCTTAAGAGTAGCTCCGAGAGATTAGCTTTGTAAAAGCAAAGTTAAATTTCCTTGTTTAATAACATTTTATTACTACTTATGGTAGAAAAGGTTTTAAAATTCGCAATTGTGATAATTTTGAAATTATAAAGAATAATATACTCGTATACAGGGTGGAAGAGGCAGCGCTCCTTTTACTGAAACTGCATATAGGGTAAAATATTTTAAACCCAGAATAAAAAAAAATAATCAAGGTACCTCAACAGTTTGGACGTAGGATTTTTTTTCATTTCACGATTTTTATCCATACCTGTATTTCGTGTGACGCACACATAAGTGTACGACGTTTTGACAGGTAAGTGTGTGCGGGCCTATGTTATACTTTACAAATGGCGTTTTATTTTAAAACGATAATTTTATTATTTAGTTTGTTTGAAAAAATAACTTTTTCATTTTTGGGAATTATTTTTTTTTCTGAATTATATAAGCCTTTAATAGAGTAGTTAAAACTGTGGTTTCATTTAAAGTAGTGCTGACAATTCCACCCTGTATATTGCTAGTACGTAGGTTGGTACTTATGTAAATAAATATTTTCAAAGGCTAAAAGTATCAAATATAAAATTATTAATTTATTTATTCTAAACAAATAATTGTAATCAAATTTAAATAAGCTACTTTTGGAAACCCAATCAACTTATTTAATTTATTTGTCAAAGAAAATCTTTTAAACATTCATCATAACGGTATTTTTAGCATAAATACCTCTAAGTGGACTGGAAGCATTTAAAATGGGTAAATTTGTGTAAAATTGTATAATTTCATATTGTCGCTTTTTATCATAAAAAATATATTTAGCATTTATATAGTACAATTACACAAAACCAGGTTATTAAAGGAATATACTTTTTTCATAATATTTATATAAGAAAAAAAATGAAAATTAGGCTCTATTTTCCTTAGGCTTCTAAAAATAATAACTTCAGTGCCACAATTTCTTTTATTTTAAACATAGAATTTTTCCTTCTGAAAGGTTATATTTGAAATTACTTTCTTTTAGTAAGAGTCTCAACTTAAGCCCCAATTAACACTTTTCACGAACTTATTTTCGACTCTCTTGTATTATTTCGCTATATTTCAACGGGAAAACTTTCCAGAATACATTTTAAAAGGAAAAATAGCCTTAAAGGGAAAACAAAAACTTATTCACTATATTTATACCGTAAGTTAAATAAGGGTTCTAAGAGTACTCCATGAAATATACCATCATTGTTTTATTATCCTTCTCTACTAAGCCATAACAATCTTTTGGTGAAACAAGCAAAGTTATATTCAACTATTATAGCTAGGGTGTGTATAGAGCATTAAATAATATTATTTTGGCAAATGGTTGGACTGTTAAGATAATAAAGGAGTAAAGGGAACCGACGGTATACCTCAAGTAATCATTAAGCATGTTGTTGCCAGAATGTACAAGCGTATATAATTTTTTTCTAGTCTGTTTATAAATTTCTTTATAATTTTATTGTTTTTAAATTCTTTCATATAAATAATAATTAACAATTCGTAATTGGTAAGCTGACACTTTAATTTTAGATAATTATTATTTTAACCAAGTGTTTGGGTGAAAATTTTCTAAACCAATTTTAAAACACCACAAAAATAAGCTTTTAAGTCGACGCAATCAAAACATACGAGGTATTTGTGTATCGTTTTTGCGGCATTTTTTTAAAATTCGCCGTGTATTATAATCCTATAGGGTACTTCCTGTGGACTTACAATTATCAAATTTGGCACGAACTGACTATTATAAATTCTGAATGCACGTAAAAGAAAAATCCGAAAAGTAGAAATAATTTTTAATATTTTTTTTCTCTCTCTGATGTCGAGGCAAAACGCGACGTTGAGTTTTGCCACTTAAAACGCAATACCTTCGGAATTCGGCGGAAAATTATGTTTAATACTTGGTTCCCTCTGCCTAACCTACGAGTATTATGTGAGATACACCGAAAAGTAGAAAAATATAAAGTAATTTTTGAAAGATTTTAGTTTCTATCATTATAAGGCACGCCTCCTACCTAGTATCGTAAAAACTAAAATAAATCCGTAAATTCTTATAATCATTGTACTACGTGTGTGTTGTATACGTGTCTACAATAATGTAGAATACGTTTGAACTGAGCCACAGTGGGGGGGAGGTTTGGGGGGGTTATTAGCTTTTAAAGTGACAATAGCGATACCTTTAATAGGAAAATTTAATAATATATGCATTAGTAGCTCTCTTAGGCACGTACACCTCGTGTTATTTAGTATTCAAGCAGGGTTACAGGCACGTTTCTATATATTATAAATACTTGTTTATATGATATTCAAAATGACTTTAATTATAATAATTTTTAAGATAAGATTTAATATATTTTAATATTTTTAATGTTATACAGTAAGACTAAGTTGATGACATCTCGAACATGAATACATACATGGAAACCTAGTATTAAGATACCCCATTCTCATTGAGACATTTCTGTTCCCCAATTTCCGCCAGTTTTTTAAAATATTTTACTCCCGCGAGTGAGAATTGAACCCACAACCGTCGCTCGCTTGTGCAACTGGGCCACGAGGCCTCATTTACTTATTTAATTAATACAATTTCAACGAGATGGTTACTATTATGCAATATGATACTTTAATGCCCATTATACATTTTATCATAACAAATTTTAAAAATATTTAAAACTGAAAACATATTTTGTGAAAACAAGAATTTTTAAGCAACCTAAAGTTGAGATATTTTTTAGCGAAAACTTTTTTCTAATTATATTTAAGATATTCACAAAAAAGAACTGCCATCTGATCTCAGATACACAACGAGTCTACCTAACGTGATATTTAGACCAGCTAACGAAATTTGGAAGACTTTTTTACGTGCCCTCGAAAGGACTGAGGAGGTGAGGAGGTCGTCTGCATACCCAAACCCATCCCATCTCATCAAGTTCTGATTGAAGTGGGCTTAACCCAACTAATCTGTTAGAGTAATGGAAGTATCATTGGGCTATCTAAATATAAGAACAGTACTTTTTAAAGAAAAGTTTTAGGAGATTAAACTAATAAATTTATAATATATCTAAAAACCTGAAGCTCATTGGATATGTAACATACATTATTATAGTGATAGAAAACGGAAGCGGTTAACGTTTTTAAAATGAATACGATAAAAATACATACCGTCTATATGCTTCCAACGTACGTTCAAGAGGTTTCACGTAATTACAATAAGTGACATGTATCACTCAATAACAATACTACACACTAGATACCTTCCAATCAGGGCTTCCGTCTACAAGCAACTGTTCCCGTTTGACACAATTCCACTGCTTTTATTGTCTATTTTTCACCTAAATCTACCCACTTTTACGCTAACAATAGTATAAATATTTGTATATACCTAAGCATATTATTGTTTTCTTTGCCGGGAAGAACGATGGGACACATTTTTTTTTATATAAAAATATTAAATGTATAGTATATCTTTAGATGGTATCCAATTTTTGTCTAAAAAATCTCATATTTTTTACCAAAAAACGGTAAAAACAGTGCACTCGCCATTACCAATAGAACCTGTTCAGATTGAAATCAAAGTCGGAATTCAAAATGAGTTGCTATGAATTTGTTTCGTTTACTTAGACGAACTTTCTATAATAAAATAAGACGGGGCTCGGAGCTGAAAGAGACCTTTTGCATATTCGAAGCAACGTAGATGAAGTTATAAGATATTTACTTTATCTTCGAACTAAAATACGCTTAAATCAAGCGAACAAAGGACAATAAACTTGAGAGTCCTAAATTAAATATAACATCACTATGCAAAGTCATTGGTGTTGTTCAAATATAAATTTCAGTCTGTTTTTTGAGGCCCTCGTGGCCTAGGTGCACAAAGGTTTGACTGTAATGCGTCGGTTGTGGGTTCGATCCCCACTCGAGGAAGGGAAATATTTATCAAAATGTATATTTCTATTTTTTCGCTCTGGTTTCAAGGCAAAGCGCGACGTTGAGATCCGCCACGTAACACGCAAAGCCTCCAAAATTCGGTGGAAAGTGGGGAACGGGGTGTCTTAACACTAGCTTCCCTCTGCCTACTTATTTTTACTTTCAATGTGTTTGTTTGAAAAAATGCGATGTGAGCGATGAAATAAAATCAACCAATATTTAAATCATTAACTTTTTTTTTTTCTTTTTTTTGTTTTGCACCTTTTTTTTCATGCATTCTAGATTCGAGGAAGTAGTATTAAGACACTCCATTCTCTGCTTTTCACTCAACTTCAAGACACTGTGTATGGATTGATTGATGACTTAAATCGACGCCGCACTTACCAGAGCGAGAAAATGAATATAAATTAAATATAATTATTTTTTCGAATGTGGTCAATCCTACAACCATTTGTATATATATATTATACATTCACACGCTTGCCTCACATTGCTACGAAGACCTTTCCAATTTCGCTATAAGAATTATTTGTATCGCAAAGAATTATTATAGAAAAGAATTAAAAATCGCTTCAAGGAATTTTAATTTAGTTCTTTCATAATTAACCTATATATGTACATCTTGCACAGAACAACGGAATAAACTCTTTTATAGCTAAAGCCGAGCTCTCATTAATCTAAGCTGTAGCAAATGTCTGGATTATGGTCAATATAAATTTTATACTCCTAAGTCATTAAAACTAGCCTAGAATTGCAATAAGTATGTCCTGTTCTTTATATAATCAAAATGTTAAGACATTTTTACGCCTACTTCAACTTAAAAGAAATAAGGTACGGGACCCTAAATAATTTAAATATTTTTTGGATTCCGTACCTCAAAAGGTAAAAGGTCAAGACAATTTATCTCGAGATCATATGGAGGTAAGAAGCTGAAATGAATACTAAATTCAGATCTATGGTCCTTTTAAAGCACAGAAAAATTAAAGCTTCTAAGTCAACGCAATTAAAAGATACAAGCATTTATGCATCCATTTTGCTACCTTTTGAATGAAACTCGCCGTATAATCAAAACTTTCTCGTGTATCTAGTTATGAAATTTGGCACGAAATACAAATAGAGGAAAAAAATCGAAAAGTGGAAATTTTTAGGTATTTCTTAAAAAAATACATCATTGCATTTCACTTGATTACATATTTATAATTGTACTTAATTTCCTATAAAAAGTTTCTCGTTGACCTACAATCCTGAAATTAGTACGGAATACGTTCTTGGGTACGATAGCGTTAATACCATTTAAAACTGCCATTTTTCATGTTAATATAATTATTAAAAGTTCTTTAATTACAAGTCGACATAATAAAAGCGTATCAAAAACAATTCGTCGTTTTCATCGAGTTCTATTATAGTTTCCGTAATATATTCATTGTTTGATATTTGATATGAGAAAATTAACGAACACAAGGCTTAGTAAATATTGATATTAGATGTGTCGAACAAGCTTGTTATTCATTGCACACAAGTATATTTGTTCTGGCTCAAATTCCATTTTACCTCTAATTAATATGTAAACATACTCGTAATATTCACTTCATCCTATAATCCAATACTTCCACTAAAATCACAGAATTAATTGGATGGTGTTTCATTATACTTATTTATTTCAGCGAAAGTTTAAAAATGTGATATTTTTTTTGGTAGTGTTAAATAAGGATATTTAAAAACTAGGTGGAAATAATCTCCTAATATTCCACTACTTTTTCACTTTCGACTTAGTAAAAAACTTACGTGAGGTTCTACCACCACAATTTAGATACCCAAAATGAACATTAATTCTAATAATAATGAATTATGTCAAATACGTTTGTATGTACAATCCCGTATAATAATCACAGGGCTATTGCAATTGTATGACAATTAAAGTAAATCAGCAACACGTAGGGTTGGCAGAGGGAACCTAGTGTTAAAACACTTCGTTTCCCACCTTCTTGCCCCACGACGGTCTCTAACTAGCGGTATTAAATAATTCTTATAGTATACTTATTATTTTAATTGTAATATTTCAATTTAACTTAACCTAACCTACCCTGCTATATGCGATAACCTGAAATAAGAAAAAAAACCTAATAGCATTGTAGCTAAAAACGCTGTAAAAGCTTTACGTTCCAGTATGGCAATATTTCCAAACGATTTATCCCGCAATATTGTATTAATAAGTGATATTTTCCAGGTGAACGGCGTGATGCGTCAGCGCCTGTGATGTGCGGTCTAATATGCAGTGGGGAGGCCTCTACATTGTGTGTTTAGCGTTATGCTGCTTTCACACTGCATCAGGTGAGGCTATTAAAAGGGGGGGGACCATTATTGACCTTCAGTTACAGCTTCGAATTAATATCTATAGATACTAATATCTAGGCTAGGCTTAGCTTAGCATGGATATTTAAAATATGTCGATTGATCTTTTAGTTATTTTCAATTGGTTCACGCAAACGAGGTGCAGCTGGTATCAAATATGCAGCATATGAGTGACTTCTTCCTCCTAGCATTAATGGAGGAAGAAGTCTAGAACTTCTTCAGTCATTTCTTTTTAACATGTATTCTTCTATTGTGTAACATTAATTCTTTTTACCAGTCGTAGCACAGAGGCTTATACGTGCGACTGTAAACGCTGCTGTGGGTTTGATGCCCACTCAAAGAAATAAAAGATTTCGTGTTGTCATTTTCCTTGTTCTGATGGGGGACGAAAGTGTCTTAACAGAAATGGAGTCTTAACGCTAGGTTCCTAGGTATCATCTACCTACCCTGCTATGTGCGGGATACAGCGTGAAACAAAAAAAAAGCTGCTATAAACACGCGCTTTCGATCCTAACGAAGTGTTATGTTAACTAATATGCAAACTAGTGTATTTATCTACGCAAATAGAGACAATTTATAACCGTCTGAGAAACAAAGCTTTTATCCACTTAAAAGCTTGTCTGAAATTGGTAAATGTGTCTTTTACTTATACAAATGTTTATAGTTTAGTCTAGAATACAAAATAAGAATATTTATAATTTCACTTGATATATTCCTATCAAGACGCAAAATCGAATAATTGGGGACGGAGTGTCTTAACACTGGGTTCTCTCCGCCCACTCTACTAGATGTGGGATATAGCGTGTAGTTAATTTCCTTTACCTATTTAAATTTAAACCTATCATTACCAAAAGCGATGGTAACAGATTCAATTCTGCAATAAGATGTATGATTCTTTTATGTGAATTTTCACCACTATAATTAAAATTCCAAGATATTTTAATGAATTAACCAAATCTCTATGATTAAATAAAACTTTTTTGCCCTTTACATTATCAGTCTATACTAAAAAAAACCGTAAATATTTCGTTTCTTAAAAATAAATTCCAAAAAAAAATACATCCGATATACTACAAAAATGTTGAAAACCCAATTGTAGAATAATAGAAAATAAAGCAAGTAGCTTTCGTCGGTTAATAGCGAAACCCTGTTACGGGTAAAGGAGCACTGTCAACGGAACCTTTAGAGCTTTAGAGCTGGGGAAGTTCTGAAAAGAAATAATAGAAGTGATATCCGTGGTCAGATATGTAGACTGATGTAATTAAGAACGTTTGTTGGACAATGTTACTTTAAAATTGGTTTATATTTTTATTGTTTTCCTGTAATTTTTAAAACTATAATAAGCCTTTAAATTGATATTTAAACTAGGTTTAACTTCACGCTGTATGGTAGGATAGGCAGAAGGAATCTGTGAGCCTAGTGTTAAGGCACTCTCATTTAGATACTTCTGTTCTCCACTTTCTGCCAATTTTTGGAGGCTTTGCGTTATCGTTACCAAAGCGAAAAGAATAAAAATATAAAAAAATATTTCCTCAAATGGAAATCGAATCTATAACCTGTGGTTTTTGCAGTCGCACGTTTGTGCCCATGTACGAATGGTCTCTAATTGGATTTTTAAATAATAATAATAATAATATCAATTTAAAAGTAAATTATAATACATAGCCTACATTTAAGTAAATTGTGAAATCCATTTCAATTTGAAATAAAAAATATATAACTACTTCATAAAATAATACTTTTTACACATTTTTTAATTCAATTATAATTATACAAAAAATTGAAATTTTCCTCATTAAAAGTTATTTAAAATTTTATTACTGTACAAATTAAGTATGCATAACCGAGTAAGTTTTTAAAGTGCGGCTTGGTTAGTTAATGGTGAGTGTTTTGCTATGAATATTTATATGATCATTATGTTTTCGCTTTTAATGAAAATATATTAACGAGTAAATTGAACTATTTTACCTATTAACATTAAAAATAAGATTTTTTAATATATTGGGGCAGTCGAAATAGGGACACAAGCGTATGATTTTAAACGCTGGTTGTGGGTTCGATTTCCACTCGAGGAAATTTAATATTCAATATTTTTCATTTCTTCGCAATGCCTCCAGAAATCGGCGGAATGTGGAGAGCGGAAATATCTTAATGAAATTGGAATGTCTTAACACTAAGTTCTTGGTGCAATCTGCCTACCCCGCTACTTGAAAGATACAGCGTGAAGTAATCCTCACTTTAATCTTTCCAATCTAATAAAAAAGATTAAATTGATTTAGTATTCATAGATTTTCTTTCTTATCAATAAATTACGGAGCCTATATTTACTATGAGAAATATGAAATCTATATTTCCTCGCTTTAGTGAAATTCAATCAGGTTTCATTTTCAAATATCCTGAAGACATTAAGGTATTTAGGGAACCGTTCATAAAGGAAATTCGGCCGATCAAATTCATATAATGGAATGAAGTTTTACAATCAATTGCTATTACGTGGCATCTGTCTCAGTGGAAATGAATGAAATATTTTTATGGGCCTAAAAAGATATTTATGTGAGAGGGGGTTTGATTTTTAGATTTTATCGCTTTATGTAAAATTATTATATTTTTCGGCCTTGGGGGAGGCCTATGTCCAGCAAGGACTTTAAAAGGCTGATGGATGGATAGATGGATTATATTTTATTATGAGGTTAATCATGGCGCTTGGCACAAAGTGTGATTATAAATGCGACATGTTGTGGGTTCGATTACCACTCGAGGAAATGAAATATTTAATCTTTTTATTTCTTCGCTCTAGTTTCGGCGTAAAGCGTGGTGTTGAATTCCGCCACTCAACATGCATTCTTCGCTCTAGTTTCGGGGCTAAGCGTGGCGTTGAATTCCGCCACTAATCACGCAATGATTATAAAATACGGCGGAAAATTTATAACTGAGTGTCTTAACACTAGGTTCCCTCCACCTACCCTGCTGTCAGCGGGACGCTAAAAAAAATAATATTATATAACTTTTATATTTAGTTAATAATTCATAAATTGTATAATTAAATACATTAAGTACGATGTATAGCCATACTGTGTCTATTCATCTATCCTAGAATAGTTTGACGTCTAACTGAATACAATACCTACTTGTCGAATTGAGACTGTATTCGCTAGCTTGTTAATATTAATTTTAATTAAATATATAAGCTATACCTAGCCGTCGTTCAGGGCCACCAGGATGTGGGTTCGATCCCAACTCGGGGATATGAATTACTATTAATTAATATTTACATTTCTTCGCTCTGGCATCAGGCAAGATCCAGGCGTTGGGTACCGTCACTCAAGACGCAAAGCTTCGAAAGATTTTGCGGGAAGTGGGGCAAAGAGTGTTTATGCACTAGGTTTCCTCTACCTACTGTATTATTTGCGGGATACAGCTTGAATCAAATAAAAAAATATATAGGTATAAATTATATAATAATAACATTTTCTAAACACAAAAATAATTTAACATATATTAATTATATAATTATACTAATTCCATATACATGCCATAGTAAAAACAGATATACCAAATAACATATAACATATTATAGAACCACTGCGTATCCCGGAGGATTATCACACGAACGGCGTACGAAGGCGTCGAAGCGATGAGAAGGACGGGCTCGCCCTGTCCAGGGAAATATTCAGGAATATTACCAAGAAACTCCGGGAAAATATCAAACGGGAAGGCGTTGCTGACGGGAACGATCATTTGTTACCGAGTGAGTATCGATTGAGCCTTTGTGAACGCTAATGTATTAAATGTGAGATGGACGTGAGAAAACGTTATGTCCTTTCGAAATTGTTTCTATTGTGATAAGTTTAGTTAGGACTTAGTATTAAATTATATAGTGGTTATAGATGACAGTTCATTATTCTATTGGTATATTATTATAATAGTTAAATTTCACTTTATTTACTTATGTATATAAGTAAAATCTTTACATATGTTTCGGGGTAAATAAGAGAGTTCAGCGAGAAGCCCTTATACTGTCTTCTTACTGCTACTTAAAACTTTTATAATATGTCAGTAGTCAATATTATATTTGTAAATACTATATAGTAGTCCTACTCAAGTAAAAGCTAATAATTATTGAAATATTTTTTATTTCTCCAGATTGAATCAAATTGCAGCGTTTAGTTCCGCCAATTAACAAACAATGTCTCGAAAATTATATGTATTACGATCTGACAATATAAATATCGTTATACTTAACTTCCACACTTGTTCATTTAAGAAATTAACCTACTGCGAAAGTTAGAGGATATATTAAATGTAAATGACGGCCTCATATAGCAAAACTACATCTTAGAGTCGAGTAGTTCTGCAATAAAATATTTACTTACGCAGCTTCATCTACTTAACTAACTTAATTCTGTTGAAAACTTAATTCCAGTGAGAGCTTAATTACTTCCTCTACTTAAAATAAGCACAACAAAAACATGGTTATTTAATTATAGTATAAGAATATTTTATTTAGTCATTTACTTGTTCTCGTCTTCTTTCTGATATATGTAGGTATAAGAAAAATATATATGTTAATATTTAGAAATGTATAGTTTAAGATGTAGCGAGATTTGAACTCCTACGTGCTTGACTCAAGCTTTAAATCTTTGTAAGGTTTTAAATATTTTTATTTTCCAGTGTGAAAAAAATTTTAAAAATGTTTTTATATTTAACGTTAATTTATGTAAAATTCTTTTCACGTATTCTAATATGAAGTATATTCATAAGATTTTTACTCACCTCACTCACTTAGCGGCTCGCTGTATCTCACACAGCAGGCTAGACAGAAGGAAACTAGTGTTAAGACACTCCGTTCCTCATTTTCCCTCAAAATATTAAATATTTCATCTCTTCGAGTGGGAATCGAACCCACTATCTGTCGCGTTTACAACCACACTTAGTGTCACTGCGCCACTACTGGCCCTAAATCACTCACCATTTAATATAAAAATTTACTGCTTGTATTCTATAAGTTAAAAAACGTATATAAATATTTTTAAATAAAGATAAAAATATATTTTATTTTTATAAAGACAAAGGCGAAGAGTCTCGTCACTACGCGCCGTATCAAGAGTATCACCACTATGAGAGACACTGGGGTCCGTATTTTGAGGAGAGAAACATCACTCAGGTCACGGCGCATGTGGGATCTGAAGCCCTCCTACATTGTCGCGTTGTGATGCTTAAAGATAAAACAGTAAGTTAGAGAATTATATAAGTAAGTAACTAATGTTTAAAATTGAGGAGTTACTTGCTTAAAAACTATTTTTTTTTAATTTTTTTTACTAATTTGATACTATTATAAAACTTTTCAAATAAAGAAAATAGGTATATTAAAAACTGATATATGAAAATTGATATTGTGTTAATTTTTCATCAGAAAAAACCTTATAAAGTTGTTTTTTATAGTGAGGATGTTATCTTTATTTCTATTAATAATGTTTCTCAATCATGTTAATTACCTATACGAATTGGACCTTAACATTAACATTTGTTTTTACTATAAAATTATTGTATAGCATTTAAACTCATCTAGACATATATTACTTTCATCATCATCATAATCATCATCAGGCATCTTTTGTCCACTGCTGGACATAGGCCTTCCCCAATTCTCGCCACCACACTCGATCCTCAGCTCTTCGGAGCCTATCTTACTTTGCATTTAAAATTTCACAATAATTTTCCATACAGTAATTTCTTATTGGAATAATTTTTTTTATTGGAACAAATTGGATTTTTTTTTCTTATTGGAACAGGTCATGTGGCTCCGAAACACTACGGACACGGCCCAACTGCTGACCGTTGGACCAGCACCCTACGCCGGTGATAACCGCGTCTCCGTGAAGTTTCAATATCCAAACAACTGGAGGCTCAGCATCAATCCAGTAAAGTGGTCTGATGCAGGATTGTATATGTGCCAAATATCCACACACCCCCCGAGAACCATATATGCAAATTTCTCAGTACTTCGTAAGTAGATTAGTAGATCTTAGATTATAATACTGTGTTCTCCAACTCGGGACGAAATTAATGCAAATTTTCGAATTCTCGTCTGTACGTTTAGGAAATGTTGTTCATATTCATTTTCTTAATGTGGCTATGTGTTTTGGGTTCTATTTTCTATGTCACTATATATAATAGTTTTACTGAGGTCTGTCCATGTGGCAGGTTGTGGGTTCGATTCCCATTTGAGGAAATGTTTTTTTTATATATTTTCAAATCTTAGCTGTTAGGGTCGAGTCAAAGTGCGGCGTTGGGTTCCGCTACTCAACATCCAGAACACAGCGTGAAACTGAAAAATAGAACATAATAGTAACCTGTAGGCGTTTACATTTACCACCCTTTTGATATTCATGCAATAAATATTTTTTTAAAAGATTTAAACATTCATATACAAAGATTTTTTGTTTCCCACTTCAGTAAAGTAAACATTATTTTTAATAGTAGTTTCTTATTAAGTCATTACAGAAAAATAATATGTTCATTCAAATCGAATTCTTTCCACGAAGCTAAATATTTAATTTCTTTTTAAACTAGAAACCAAAATTCAATATCAACGTTGGCTTTGATGAAAATGGAACTAATCTCAGTTTTTTCCGCTCCTTTACTTTAGACAAAATCCGATTTCTATAGGCAACAGGTAGTTACGGCATATGAAAATATCACAGAAAGTAGATTGACTTTTAAGCGTTTGCTGAGCGCTTATTCGCTTTTTATTGAGGTTAAATGGACTGGCAATCGATACAAGAGGATTGCGTAATACAAAATGAAAAAGAGAGTGATTAATACTGCTAAAGCCAAATAATATTGCAAAGGAACGAACGTTAAATACCGATATTGCTTTTGGTCTTCTCATATAAAATATTTTTAATTAGGTTGATGATATATAAAAAGGCTTAAACATGATGTATGTTAAATGTCCTTGTTTTATTAAATTACTATTTAAAATAATGATATAATTAATTATAGTTGTATGTAGTACAGCAACATATATTTTTGATATGTATGTACATAGTACATCTACTCGTATATTTGTGTAAATTTTTAATTAATGTGTATATAAAATTGTTTTAAATTATATGTCTCGTTTAAAGCAGATGGCCTAATGTTAAGACACTCCGTTCCCCGCATTCCGCTGAATTTTCGAGTCATTGAGTGGCGTATTGAGTATCGGAACTTAACGCCGCGATATACCTTGTTACCAAAGCGAAAAAATTTAAATATTAATAAGAAACAATTCATCCTAAAGTGTTATTTTAAAATACATAATATTATATGGTTTCTATATACAATATCGTAGTAAACATCAAGAACTTACATGTGAAGAGAGCACCAGGTGTTAAAAG
Organism: Heliconius numata; assembly: GCA_016802625.1. Taxonomy (NCBI): domain Eukaryota; kingdom Metazoa; phylum Arthropoda; class Insecta; order Lepidoptera; family Nymphalidae; genus Heliconius; species Heliconius numata. Next base: position 12,046 of record JAEBDU010012725.1, on the reverse strand, counting down.
AGTGTATTGAATGATAATCTTCACACTTCATATCCCACTCCACTTCCATACAAGGATCGTTTTCTATAATATGCTCTCCCTATATAATACTTAGCTATAACCTACTTTTAAAGTAATAAAAAACAGATAATGCGGTTAAACCAGTTTATACGACTTATATAGGTTCATTTTATATTTATGCTATCATTTTTTACAGCTCCCGTATTAACAATAAATGGTGATAAAACACACGACGTAAAAGATAGATTCTATAAAGCTGGAAGTTCCATAAAGCTTTCCTGTGTCATATCTGATGAATACGTGTCATCTTTGCCCACCAAAGCGACGGTAACTGTCACTTCAACTCCAACCACTACCACTCCTTTGACCACTACCACAGAATCAACCACCAAAATGAGTACGATATTCAATAGAATAGATTTAATGTTAAATAAGAGTTGGAGTGTTGAAACTACTACCATCACATCAACAGTTAGTATAAGTACGACAACAAAAAGTAAGGAGTGGAAAAGTACAACAGAAGCGTCTACTGTAAAACCTGTGGAGAAAATTGTTCTTAACAACGTTTACGGTATTTCTTGGAAGAAACAAGGAGTTGAATTTAATGAATCTATCTCTTGGCGTAATATGAGGTAAATTTTACTTTAAGTTAATAGTTTAGTCTAACTTTTGCATATTTATAGTCAACTAATATAAGGGTGTTTAGAAATGTAGATTCCATTTGATAGTGGTTGTTAATTCAAATTCTACAAGGTAAAATATTTTATAGTAAAATATTATCAGTTCCAGTTCAGTTCAGTTCAGTTCAGTTCAGTATCTAGTTGCTGGGTCTGCTCAAGAAAATGCTTATAACATAGAAATTCATCCACAATTTCCTCGAGATTCTTCTTTCTTCCTGATTTTCTCCACAATAATAGATTATATACATATTTTTAGCATAATAACATCTAAGTGATAACAATTGTTGGATCCTGTAATAAACACAAGAATCACGCTCTGACTTGAAGATAAAGGAATCGATGAATAATATCAAAGGAATCTAGGTTGTGAAAGTCATTCGATATGGAAGCGAGAGAGAGGCCGCTGAAATCAATAAGGCACAACAATAGTAGTCTTATGAACGGATAATATTTTATTGTAATCGCTCTTTTTGTTAAAATTTCATTATTAATATGAGAAAATGTATTTTATGAATATTTAGATAATTCTCGGTAAATATTAAAACTATTTTTAAAAGAGTAACAGTTATTATTTAAAATGTTATTCCACACTTACAGAATTTCGACGTAGCTTGATTTGAACGTATGGCTTAGTGTTCAGAGCGCTTAGACGGTTTCCAAAGAGGCGCGGGTTCAAATGATGCTACGTTCAAATTATTATACGTTTTTGTTGTTTATTTAGAAATTTAATAAATAATTCTATTCCAGTGCCACAATCAGTGTTAGTTCGGCGTCCCAAAATGATAGCGGCACTTACACGTGCTATTTGCGGAATCATTCTCAAGTTACTGTCAACGTGCACGTTTTAATAGGTACGTAAAGGTCTTTCGTGGGTAAAATCATTACTTATCCAAATAATAGTGTCCTATTTCTACTCTTTTCTAGCTTCATGCGTTATCCCGCTAATAGCAGGTTAGGCAAAGGGAACCTGAACACTTTCGTTCCTCATTTTCATTGTCAATTCTTCTTATGTATGCTGCTATAACATTAGCTGTTAATATTAGCATTTGTTTTATTTGTTTTTTCATTAATTTAGTTAGTAATTCTGAAACTTTCAAGTGGGATTTGCAATTTAATATTATCATTTCCTCGCTCGGGTAACAAGCCTTGAAAAAATCGGTGGAAAGTGGAGAACGGAGTGTTTACGGAGTGTTTTAACACAAATTCATTGCATTTACTCTTTCGTAGGTGAAAATCAAGCTGCTGTCCACCATGACACCTGGAATAAGGGATCCATGTTCTTGAATATTCACAGCTTAAATTTATTTATCTTTATAATATTATTACTGTTAAATATCTGAATTAATACAAAAATCTTGTACCTGATATTTTAGTTTATTATAATTAATTAATTCATAATTACTAATTTTATTGAAGATATATTTTGTACAAAAAATTGTGTAATTTATACGTTGATAATGATTGAATCCTTCATAAATAATTTAATATTCGTTATGTTTTCAATAATAACTCGTTCACAATCAAATATTGTTTTTAATAACCAAACAAAAATACTATAAAAATATATTTGCATTTCCAAATTTTATTCATAAACAATATTTTATTTAAAAAAAATACTTTGTTTTTGATTTCTTGCCAAAAATAAATAGAATTTAAGTTATAATAACTTCAGGAGCTATATATATTACGTTAATTTTTCCAATTACTTTTATTGGTCTATTACTTATTTATCTTATTCTATATCTTAATAAAAATAAAATATAACTTTTTAGTACAATATAATTATTGCATATAAAACAACCATTGCCAGAATAAAAAAACGCCACAAGGACCAAAAATCGAGTGGTATTAATTAAAGAGTATTAAATACAAATATTTACTCTTTGAATTTAAAGTAAATTTTCCATACATAATATATAAAACCAATATTAAGACATTAATATTAAAAATCCACGCTACAGACCGCAAAGGCGTGACTGTAACGCAACGGTTGTGGGTTCGATCCCCACTGGAGGAAATTAATGATAATTTATTAATACTTTCATTCCTTCGCTCTGGCAATAAAATCCAGCGTTGAGTTCCGCCACTCTAAAATTGGGTGAAAAATGGGGAGTCTTAATACAAGGTTCCTTCTGCCTACCCCGCTGCATGCGGGATACAGCGTGAAGCTGATTTAATTTTTAATCTACCCTATAAATTATATATGTGGAAACCACAAATAATTTAATACTTGGCTAGCATCCTTTCAATATAAAATAATATAATATTTATAAGATCTAGTAATAAATTTCTAAGTGTTAATCATTTAGGCTACAAGTTGTACATAATAGATATTATTGTTTATTCAACGTTAGTGAAGTAAGATAAAATATTCAAACAATATTAGATGTACTTTACTGTATTTAATACAAATAAATGTACAGACAGTTCTTATCATTATCTAAATTATGGAATATTAATTAATTAATTAATTATAAAGCCATGGCCGTTAAAATGTCTCATGGTAATGTCTTATTGTAATGTCTTATGTTTGTTGTTTCAATAATTTTATTTGTAACCAACCAATGAACAGAATAATTTGATTGTTTATTGTCAAATAACAAACAAGCTAATATATAAATAATATAATCTAATTTTGTTTTATTTTCATAATTTCCTTTTAATATACTAGTAACCGAAACGCGGCTTTCCCCGCTTTAAGTCAGTAGTTATATTATACAATCTGTTTCCGGTCGACGAAATATCAATGTTGTACATAGCAACAGTTGAAACCAATCGTGGCGCAGTGGTACAGGCTTGTGGTTGTGGTTTCGATTCCCACTGAAGGAATTTTCATTTCTTCGATCTGAAATCGATGCAAAGTGAGGTATTAAGTTCTACCACTCAACACGTAATGCCTTCAGAATTGGGCGGAAAGTGGGGAGCGGAGTGTCTTAACACTAGGCCTAGTCTGTCTATTGAAATAGTTCTATTACAAAATATTATGTGTCTATTGAAATAGGTTTTATTACAAAATTTGATACAAATATATATATAATTTCACCAATAATTAATTTACCTACATATCCACCTACCTATGGAATTCACTCGAAGCTAATATCTCAAACGTCTGTATAACGTTCCATAATAGAAATATAGAATACAAACTAAAATGAAAGCCGTCACAAACATGAAAAGTAATAAATTAATTATATAAGTATAATATAAAATATTAGCAAATAAAATGTTTCATAGAAAACATGAATTCAAAAGGCCTTAATTGTCTGTCATGTTGAAAATACAAATGTATTAATAAAAGGCGCTTGTATCTGAAAATAAGCTTTAATTTAACATAGAATTTTCAAATAAGCATGTAATCGATGTTTATGACATTAATACCTTTAAATTAAACATTGTATATATCGTATATTTTTTTTTATTAGAAATATTAAATTGAAACCAATATGAAACATCATTTTTTTAATTTATTGAAATTGAAAGCAAAATGTGAATTTTAAGTGTAAAAATAAAAAAATGGAGTAAAAATGTTTGAATTTGAACTTTTAAGCGGCCAATTTGGAGTGTAAAACTAATTTGAATTAAAAAATAGTTAATTTTTATATGTAAAAAGATATATTTGAAGTGCAAACTAAAAGTAAAAGAACGAATTTGAAGTGAAAAATCTATATAAGAGTTATTATAATCTTTATATTAGGATAGCATGAAGCATCATTCATTTGAATCAATAGTTAACAAACATAATGAAGGTACTGGGTTCTAAAAAAAATATAGTATCAAATATATGAACGATTTTCTATATATAAATTTTGTTCTAAGCCCGCACGTGAGGGCACAAGAAAATTTTGGATTTACTTTGCGGTGTACCGTATTTCATTTAGTTCAGCGCCTAAAATGTGCCAGTTTAGACGAGAAATATTTTGATCATATAACAGGCTTATGTGTAAAATATGGAAGGTATTTTAATACAAAAAGTATGTATATGTTCATATTTTTCTTATATATTATACTAGCGGACGCGCGCAGCTTCGCTTGCTTATTTAGGGGTGAATTCTAATAAACCACGAAACGTGTGTTCAATGAAATAATTTTAAAAATCAAAATTTCAAATTTAATAAAAATCCGTGCCTATTTAAAAAAAATCATACAAACTTTCAACCCCTATTTCACCTCTTTAGGGTTAAAATTTTTCAATATCCCTTCTTAGTGGATGTCCAGATTACGAAAGTAAACATCTGTCCAAATTCCACGTTTCTACGTACAGCGGTTACGGCTGTGCATGCGTCTTACCTCAGTCAGTGAGGAGAAGTCCTTTTATATATATATATATATATATATATAGATATTATGTAGAAAAAAGTAAATAAGAAAAAAGTCAAATTATTATTTTTTACAATTCAATTAAAATTACAAAAGGTAAATCACGTGTTCATGTCAAATACCAAGCTTACGAAATAACAAGCTTGAATCAGAACGGACCTAAAGTTAAATATTTAAAGAGACTTGGATAAAGCCACCGAAAACGTAACAGTTTTGAAAAGGATGACGTTCTATCATTTGATATGAAAATTCCGGACACACGAAGCTAAGCTGGATAACTATGGACGTGGGTGGATAATAGGAAAATGAAATATAGATAAAAATGCACGTAGAAAATATCTAACCGAATATTTATTTGTTATTTTTTTTTGTGCAATGCTCTAAATTCCAAGCGTTGTTTTTTTCTAAAAATATGAAACAATAAAATTGTATGTTATATATATTATATAAAATTCTATGTGTTAATATTTTAAAATGTAATACTTTCTGCTTAAATATTCATTGCAATATAGCTTAACTTAATTACAATTGTTTACTCAATACAGCTTAAAAAAATATTTTTTATGAATATTTTTATTTATATAAAAAGTCTTAACACTAGGTTCCCTTTGCCTACCCTGTTGTGTGCGGCATACAGCGTGAAGCTGTTATAATATTGAAATTTATGTTATAACGAGGCAAAAAGAAAAGATTAATTCAGTGTCATTGTTATTTTTAACCGATTTCTGTAAGAAAAGCATCAATTCGACTGTATTTTTTTTCTGTATGAAAAATATCACAATAGTACTTTATATGTACACACATATACCTATAGAGAAGATTTGATGTACATTTTTTAGAACTAGTTCTATTCTTTTGTATGGTAGTCGATTCGTTAGTTGATTCCTACACAAATCAAATATTGGTTTTAATCGGGATAAAAGAAATCCACTATTCGATTGTCAGTTTCTAGTCTTCATTTTGAAATTGAAGCCAGTGAAGGTTTTTCATCAAGTGTTATGTAATATGTTAAAAAGGTATTAGATGCCAGGCTTTAACCATAATTTTTACAAAAAATCTTTAAAAAATATTTTTTTATTAATATAGTGACTTTTAGTTTTAGATAGGATTTAATTTTGTTATTTAGTAATAGTAAAAGTACAAGATGATTTTTTTCACATCGATAGACAAACTGATACAAATAACTTAAATATATTTTTCAACCAAAATTTTGAATAAGCACTTTGTCCTCTATTGCCAGGATGACTTAGAATGATTATAACTTTTCTAAATTATTCTATTTTTTTTTTTTGAGATCCATGCCTTATCTCTGCTTTTGTCTGAATTTGAAACTAGAATATTCAAAACGGAGAACAGAAAATTAAAACAATGCACTCTCTCCAGTGGTGTCAGACTGTGTCGATTTCATTAACGTATTTTTTTTAAATAATACCAATATTTATGTATCAAACATTCTAGGTTTATATATTTGTAGGAAAATAAACTTTTTCTGCAAAAGAACGTAATCTTTCCCCAATGTAAAATTAAAGTTAGTAAATGTCAAGAAACAACAATAACAAATATTTCAGTTCCAATTCAAAACTTTTAAAGCTAAGGAATAGCTGGTTTCATTACTTTTGTTATGAGTTGATTATTTATCCCAAAGCCGCCGCGTAATTTCGGTAACGAGGCCTCGTTTAAGGATTTCGTTTTACATTTTATAATACTTTGTTTTTGTTTCACGTTGTTTCCCGCACATAGCAAAGTAGACAGTCGAAACCTAGACACTCCGTTCTCCACTATTCCGTTTCCGTTCTGAACTCAAAAGATTGATTAAATATTTCACTCTTCCGAATGGAAATCAAACCCACGACCTATTGGGAATTATACCTAAGTAATTTTAAGTACATACTCGTGTATTTTTTGGAATTTTAGCTCATAGCTTTTACAAAATTTCAAAGTTCTTCGCCGTCATCATAAAGCAGCTCCGCTTAAATACTACTTAGATATAAAGAATAGATCGACCCCTGGGGTATGCTCTTTTAGTTTATTGTTAAAAACTAAAATTTCAAGAAAATTATTCACAAGTTTTACTTCTATAAATTTTAAAGTTTTCGAAATAGATAATTAAATTTAACACTATTAGAAGTTAATGAATGAACAAGATGAATGGACGTTTTACGACCGACTCATCAATTTCTTTCTATACTTTTTGCTTACACAGCTGCTTGGTCGTAATATTTTAATATAGAACCTTAATAGTAAATAAATCAATTAATTACGAGATGTCACTCGCCTGGATAAATTATATTTTATAAATACTTTTATTTTATAAATATTTTTATTATAGGTATACACAATAATAATAATTTTCGATTGTAAATACAACTTTAAAAAAAATTAAGCTAATTATAAATAATATTAATTAAAAATTATTTAAACTTACCTTACTTTGAATTTGTACAAAAATAATATTACAAGAAAAAAATCAAACAATTTTTCTTGATTTTTATATTCTTTATCGAAAATAGTAAGAAAGAATCAAAGCTCTTCAGTATATCTGTAAATCAATAAATTCAATATCACCCTAACTTTTCTAGAAGTAAAAATCAAACCCACGATTTCTGACGTTACACTCAAAGTCACCTATAGCTACACCTATAGGTACGTGAACTATAAAACAAACATCGTAATTATAGACTTACAGCTTTTAATATCATATTCTATAGTGTATTTACGAAAAATACGAAGCCAGGTCATGTATTCTCCACGGACGACCCTGGCACATTTATATTGCTGTATTAAAAAGTACAATAGGAATTAGGTTAGTTAATTACACCTGAAATACAGTTTATAAGGTAAAGCAAGATGTAATAAGGATTATTCGGTATTGCCATGATATTGTTTATATATAAAGGTACTTATATAGAAAAGTTTGTTTTTTTTTTTATTTATAACTATATAATTATTTATGCACCTATATTAATACAAATAAATTTTAGATTTAAATATATAACTTTTAATCTTTTAAAGCCTAATCGAAGCGTATTTAATTTCACCCACGAGAGCAATGCTTGTAAGTTCAAATTTCACTTGGTACAATTAAAATCAAAATCAGCTTCACGCTGTATCCCACACACAGCAGAGTAGGCAGAGGGAACCCAGTGTTAAGATCCGCCCCCCACTTTCTGCCGAATTCTGGAGGTATTGAATATCGAGTGGCAGAACTCAACGCCGCGCTTTTGCCTCGACACCAGAGCGAAGAAATGGAAATATAAACGTAAACGTTTTATTAAAATGCTCGTTTCTCATATCAGATTTCACAAAATGACCATAATCTAAAGCTAGAGCGTTACTGATAATACAACACTAAAGTTAATAGATAACCAGAAATAATGAATATTCTATCCATTCTTTCAGTACTATAATGTACCTTTGCTTATAATGTTATAGCGGGTACCTGTTTTTTACAAGCTTTTATTTAAGTTGCCGAGGTAGTGTGCTTAGTGAATGTGAAATCTTGGCCTACTTCCCAGTATTTAATTGAGGTGAAATTTGGACTACGACTTCAGTACTGATGATAATGAAATTACATGTAATCAATATTGTTGTTAATACAAAATGATGAATTGCAATTTTTTTTGCATAACTTATTTAATGTGGGTAATAGTATCAAATGAAAGGGGTTTCTCGCATACACCAGATTAAGCAGAGAGAACCTAATGCTAAGACACTCCGTTCTTCATTTTCTGCCTAATTCTGGAAGGATTGCGAGTTGAATGGCGGAACTAAACACCGAGCATTGCCTCGACACAAGAGTGATGAAATAAAAATATCAAATATTAAAGTTATTTTTCACATTCTATATTATTTCTGTATTTATTGTAACATATTGACGTTATTTATTGTATCGGATAAATGTAGCCTTGAGAATTGTAAAACATATTTATATTAATCAATTAGTCCCAATAAAATGAGATTATACATATTTATCCCAATAACATTCACACACCTGCATAAATGAAATAAATTTAAAAAGAACTGTTACATTTCATAGAAATTCGTATGAGTTGGGCGGAAATGAATGCAGGTGTATACAAGAAAAATAGTTCAACGAAAAATCCTTTTCGGGAACTCCACAAAAGCTAGATTTAGTTTTGAAAAATATTATTTCGGTTGAAACTGTTTTTGTAGTACAAAATTATAATATTGAAGAATTCAATATAAATGAATGAAATGATTGTGGACTCTAATTTCACGGATAATATTTTATAGGTAAAATCTAAAGAAAATTTTCGTTTAAATTTAAATATTAATTCTTATAGGTTTACAGACAATATTTCTATGCGAAGTTAAACAAAAATTTTGGAAGTGGGATTTGTAATAAGATAAAAAGCTTGTTCTTAAAATATAATAATAAAATGAGTAGAGTAATTAAATCCATATCAGGTAAATGAAATAATAAAATCAAACATGAAATAATAAAAAAAAGTAATGAAATAAAAGAAAAATATCTGCATTTTGAGTTGTTTGAGAGCTTAAGAGCTAGAGATATCACTTTACTTTTTGTTAATTCCGTATAAATATAATATTTATGAAATTTTTGATATATGGTTTTCTTATGAAAAAAAGCTTTTATTTAATATAACATAATAAATAGAAACTTAAACAGAAAAATAAAAACATTACAGTAAATGGAACTAAATGTTTTGTCTTATTGCTTAGACCTATGTATGTGTTGTTTGTTTTTGTTGAAAAATATTGCTTAGTAGCAATAGACGTTTCATTGTTTCTGTATTGTACGTGAACAAAAATTTTTATATACTCATACTTCTTTTATAACTGGAACGATCTTTTATAACATGATATATTGACTTTTCTTCGGATAAGTTGTTATTTATTACGTTTCTGTTGTTTAAAGTAACTTGTTTTTAAAACTGATGTTGAAAAATAAATAATAATATTTTATTTTATTGGTATGTTCAGTTTAAATGAAATACTTAAGAGTCGTGTAGGGCAAGTGTGCGCGCTTAAACTTTGTAACGTCATAAAATAGAATTGATTGAAAAGTATGATTTCGAAATGCTTACAAGTATTTTAAATATCGTTATTACAAAAAATAAAAAAACTGGCAATTATCTAACGAGATAATATGTTGGACTATTGAGTATACGCGCCAGATATTATCTATATATATAAAAGGACTTGTCCTCACTGACTGAGGTAAGACGCACGCACAGCCGTAACCGCTGATGGTAGAAACGTGAAATTTGGACAGATGTTTACTTTTGTAATCTGGACATCCACTAAGAAGGGATTTTAAAAAATTTCAACCCTAAAGGGGTGAAATAGGGGTTCAAAGTTTGTATGGAAAAAAAATTAAATTGGCACCGATTTTTATAAAATTTGAAATTTAGATTTTTAAAAGTATTTAATTGAACACGTATTTCATGGTTTTCTAGAATTCTCCCCCTAAGGGTGCAAATAAGGGGTTGAAAGTTTGTATGGAAAAATCTTTAAATCGCCACCGATTTTTATAAAATTTTAAATTTAGACTCTTAAAAATATTTAATTGAACACATGTTTCATGGTTTTCTACAATTTTTTTCCTAAGGGTGCAAATAAGGGGTTGAAAGTTTGTAAGGAAAAATTCTTAAATTGCAACCGATTTTTATAAAATTTGAAATTTAGACTCTTAAAAATATTTAATTGAACATGTATTTCATGGTTTTCTAGAATTCACCCCCTAAGGGTACAAATAAGAGGTTGAAAGTTTGTATGGAAAATTCTTTTAATCGCCACTGATTTTTATAAAATTTGAAATTGAGACTCTTCAAAATATTTCATTGAACACGTGTTTTATGGTTTATTAGAATTCACCTCTAAGCAATAAGCAGGCGGAGCTGCGCGCATCCGCTAGTATAAAATAAAATAATACTCACTTATAGCACTTGTTAGGAAAACGTGGCAGTACTGAAGACGGTAGATGCCATCATTTAGCTAGAAATTGTTTTGGAAATATTTTGAATACCCGCTGCGCACTCTTTCCCTACATGACTGTAAGTATAATGAGATAACCAGTGTGAGTCTCGTCTAGTCACTTGTCACATTGGTATAAGATTTCTAGAATCTTGGTGTTACATAACAATAAAAAGTTAAAGCTTTCTTCAGCTTACTCGGATATATTGCTCGCAATAAAATTGGATAATCACTATTCTATTTTTATCGTTTTTCACATTCCTATCACGACGTGTACGTGAAAAAACTGCTGCTAACTAAAATTTCAACACCAACTTGACACCAAGGATCGTTAACATAATTTAATATACATAAGTTTACTCTGTAAATTATGAAGTTGCCAAAAGCGAAACATTCTACAGTAGTGTCACGTAGTTTTTCACGTGAGAAGTGCCCAATTTCGTTGAAAATGAAATTTGACTATCACTTTATCTATTTTGATATCTATATTTTGTAATACGGGTTCTATTTAGTTTTATTTGCCTTAAACTGAAAAACAATGTCATTCATTGCCACAAATATTTTTTTTGCGACCAATATGATAATAATTTAACAAACAATATTATAAAGTCTTGCATTTAAATACACAACTACCCTCTTTACCAACATTTATACGAAACACAAATTATGTACTACGTATCTTTAATTTCATGATAAAGATAAAAGTCCAGTTGGTAATTGTGTGGCGTTTGATCGTTTTTTTTTAACAATAGAGAAAATTTTAAATTCCATGAATAACTGTTACATTTCGGTTGTACAGTTAAATTGAAGAAAGTCTTCATTTGAATTTGTGAATAGTTGCTCTATTCTTTTGATGTGAATTTACAATTTTCAGGTTCATTAAACAGTTTTAATTTTCCTTTTTCAGCTTCATTCTGTATTTCGCATGTAACAGAAGGAGCCTAGTGTTAAGACACTCTGCTCCCTACTTTACAGTGAATTCAGTGAATAGAAGCATTGAGTGTTAAGTTGACTTGACACCATAATAAATATTTCAATTCCTCGAATGAGAATCGAACCTACAGCCTGTCGCACGCTTGTGCTACACCATG